>SBJP01000012.1:0-51730 GCA_014805705.1 Cucumispora dikerogammari | reverse complement strand
GTTTTGTGGGGGGGGGTGTGTGTGAGTGGGTTGGATGGGGGGGGGGGGTGGGGGGGGGGGGGTGGGGGGTTGGGGGGGGGGGGGGGGGGGGTAGTAGAGTCCTTTGGTTTTATGCTCAAAAAAAGAAACAAAAAGTCTCGGGTTAAATAAACAGACGTAAAAAATAGGTTTAGTACGGTGGGACAGCCTATACCTGAGTTTAATTCGAAAACAGACTGTATTGTTTTCTATTATGTTCAGTTGTGCGAAATGTTTTTCTAGAAAAGAACACTCTGCTTATTTTAAAACGGGCTATAAACAAAATTATACTAAAAATATCTGAAAATGTTTTTTACAATATAACTTTTAAGACAGACAAACACTGGTTTTTAAAAAACATTTCTAAACTATGAAACTTACTTCTTATACGTCTAGATTTTAATAGTAAAAAATTGCCCAAAAAACCTCAACTATGAGTTCAAGAAAAATAAAGAACCTTTTTGTATTGTATGTTTTTTTTTGCACTTTATGTTTAGTATATTTCATAAAACAACATTGCCTTAATATTACTAAAAACATCCAGATTTTAAAAAAAATTATATGTTTTTATGAAAGGTTGTTCGTCAAAAGGCCCACGAATTCTCTGGTTTATTGTTTTGTGAAGCGAAAAAAAATCTACTTCGAACAAAGAAAAAACTATGCTTTTTGTGCTTCAAACTTACTTATGTGAAAAAGCTAAAAAAAATTAAAAACATCAAGTAGTTTTCTTAAAAACATATCTAGTTAGAAGATTTTGTTTTTCAAACATTATTATGTAGAAACATAGCCAGATGTAGTAAAATGAGATTTTTTTATTTTTGTAACAAAATAAACAAAATTGTTTTCTAAAATTTTTTTATTTCAATATTTATATTAGTTAATATTAAAAAGCAATGAATGCTATTGCGGAAATTTTGTTGTTTTTTGGTTGAAACATTTTGAGTTTATTTCGACCCAATTTATTATACTCTCCAATGCTGCTTCGTATCACTTTAAGAAAGATTATCTACATTCGTATATTTAAAAAAGTATTATGTATATTTATAAGGGGTCTTTCTCTAAGTGATTTTCACTTATAAAATTATACTTACAGCCTTTCATCGTGCTTTATTTAAGCGTTAGTTTCAGATACGTTTATCATCGTTTTTTATTTCAGTTAAACGTGTTTATCAAATTATGTAGTCTCATTTTATTACATTATTTAGTTTATCGTTTCGTTTCATTTTTTCAACCGTACACCCTTATTTTATTTTTGATAGTAAATTTGAATCTATACGCTCAATCATCGAAAAATTGTCGCTTTTTTAACATATAAAAACTCTTTAGTCATTTTGTCTGTTTTCCCGATACTTTGTCTGAACATAAGTTATAAAACTGTGTCTTCTGGTATGATACTCATGCTGAAATCCTTCCAACATCTGGTTATTTTAAAAACCTTTTCGAAATAAAAAAAATCATAAATCAAACCTGCTGTCTTATTCTAATGTTTAATATATAGTCGTTTCTTTTTGATGTTTATTTTTAGAGTTTTAACATCATTATATCACTAGAGATATATATACTAAACAAGACCGCATTTTTTTCACTCATTAAACTTAATAAAACAAAAAAAGGTTGTTGTTACGTTTATTTTAAAATCTATATTATTAATATAGCTACTGTTTTCTTTATAGTCGGCATAATACACGCTTTTAGAAAAAACAGTGGGTTAAAACTGATAAGACCTATAGATAATAAAACAAAATCTCATATTTTAAGCTGTTTGGTTAATATTTTTTAAAACAGCTGATTTTTTAAAATCAGTATAAGAAATATTTTATAGAAATGATCTTTTAATTGATAATTTATATGTTTTTTAATAAGCTACATTCTACTGTTCTCTGCCCTCATCCTTTCTTTTCTCTTTTCGAAAAAAAAACATAAAGTTAATTGATAGACAGACGGTAAAAAAATCTTATGGGAAAAATAATCAACTATTAATGTGATCTGGAACTAATGATTTTCAGTATAAAGAGTATGTTTAAGGTTATATAATAAATGATATATAGAAAATATTTGGGTATAAAAACAAGACAGAAAGTTGTTGTTTTAGACCTTATATCGTTAAATTAGACTTAAAACCGTTTTTAAAGTATAATGCTTCTGTTTTTTAGATCAGTATAAAGAGCTCTACTGATTTTTGAAAGACTTTATCAGACTGTTTATAAGTTATATGGATTCAAAGCTTTAACAAAATCAAACTTTTTCAATAAAGTGATGATAAATAAATAAAATATTTAGAATGAAAAACCTTTCGTTTTCATACTAAATACAAATCGAATAATTATATATCAAATGTAAATAGATTTAGTTGTAATCAAGTTCGGATTGAAATGAACGATATACTCTTCTCAAGACAGTAGTCTGATATATTCTACTTTTAAAACAACTGATATTCAATATAATTTTCCGCCGCTTTTCTTATCGAACATAAACCAACACACCAACTATTTACAACGAGATATTGTTTAAAAAACATACGTTTTCGTTTTTGAGGTATTCTTATTTTTGGCAATTCTTAAACTCTCTTTTATTTTCCCGAGCTGTAAGTGTTCTAGATTTTGTGTAATATGTTCTTTGTTTATTGTTTTATATACTCACATTATAATTTGCGTTTAAAGATGCTAATGATATACATTTTATTCTTATCTGTTATGTATTATTATATTGGCCAGGTGTTCCAACGTTTTTTCTTTAAGTCTAATTTACTTAGATTTTCATTATCCTCCGAATGATTATCATGGCTTTTTCAACTCTTCAAATGAGTCTGCGTGATATATAATAACTTTCTCGTGATTTACTTTCGGATCTTTACAAGGCTTCAACGACAACTCTTTGCATATAAATACCTTAACATTATCACTTACGCAAATTTTAGAAAAATATTCTTACAACATTTCGGCATAACTCTTATTACCGTTCATGTTTTTTTGTTTTCTATTACTTTGTATCATATATATTTTGAAAAATAGTTCTTGCTGATAAAACTTCATTACCCTTTTTTTTAGTTAAATATATTTCAACACGTTCAAAAGTTTTTCTTGTCGGTATAAAAATACTGTCGCTATTCTTTTTTTTTGTTTATCATTTTATAGATCTCATGTTTTTGATATATAGCTTTATACTAGGCCATTAATTTTATTTTTCAACTCGAAATACACAAATTCAACGCACTTATGTAATATTTCACATGTTTTTTTCATTACAATATCTTTTATTTTATTTTATTACTGTATTACATATTTATCACAGGTGTCAGTTTTTCAAAAGTTATTTCTCTCTTTTCAGATTCCATGTTCTGTTCTTCTAATTTCTTTAGAAAATTGACAGATGTTGTTCGTGGCTTTAGACCCGTTTTACTCAATCTGCTTTTAAACCCTATTTCACTTATCTTACGTATTTAATTTCAAAACTATATTACCGTACTTTCCCAACCTTTTGTTTATTTTTGTTTTTGCAGTCGTGTTTGTTTCTTATGTTTTTTGATGCCTATTAGTTCACTCAAGTTGTAACTTCTTCCTCTTAACTCGTAACTCATTTTTTGTATACTCAATACCTCCTCTATCTTTTCTTTTAAGAATATACATCGTCTGGTTGCAGTTGCAGTTAATTTTTTAAAAAGTATTATATTTGATTAATTGATCTTCATTATATCTTTTGTATTTTGGTCTAACAACGATGTTAGTTGAACCTTTTTTTGTCCGCTGGTGCTATGTGAACGGTTTTAGTCATGTTCAAGCTTTAAATTAAGAACATTACATGTGTTTTATAGAACACAAAGAAAAAACAAGGGTGAATAAAAATACAATATATAACTTATCTAGTAATACAGGCTCTCTTTAGAAGCGAATAGTCACGTATGTGGGTCTTGTAATTTAAACCACGATATATGAAAACACTTCTGTAAAAAATATGTTTTTCAAAAAAACAAACAAAAACAAACATATATTTTGCTAGTATTGATTAAAAAATACGCTGACTGTTATCTTTATTATAATACATCAAAAAGTATATTTTTTTAGCATACTAAATCAAAAAAATAAAAAGTTTAAGATGTTTAAAAAACGAGTTTGTTGTAAAAAAATGTTTTTGAAGTATCAGAAACAGTCATTGACCAAAAATAAACATGTTTTCTTCAAATAAAGACTGCGGTTTTTAAAAGTTGTTTTATATATATGGGTTTTTTTTGTTGATAAAGTTTTTTGTGTAATTGTGCTTAAGGTATCTGTTTTTAAAGCCACTTGTTGTTTTAAGTAACTTTCTTCATTTAAACATTACAATTCTAGTTCACGTTTTCTGATAACGACAAGTTTTTATTTTTTAATTAAGGAAATTAATACGAGAATAAGCGTTATCGTTACTGTTTTTAAAAAATTCAGAAATAAAACGACTAATATCTGTGAATCAGTTTTGTAAAAAAATCGTATAAAAAAGTTATTTCAAAACGTTGCAATCAAACGTCTCTATATGGTTGACCCAATATAAGTGAAATGTCTGTTCAACTCTACCTATACTACATGACTGTAAATTCTATAATCAAACTTATATTGTCGTATTTAATATTTTATACCTAACGTGTAAGAAAAAAATTTCGTATGCAATTACAAAATACCGGGACCATAGCCACGTCAGCTTTTCAGATCGTTAAAAAATAAAAAATATCATTAAAAACCCCGTTAGTGATGTTAAAACTACGTCAATAAATTATGAAATACGTGAGGTAGACTATAAAAGAAAAAATACATTATAAAAGTTTTTGTTGTTAACATAACTTTAAATTATCTCAGTATTAAATAAAAAACGTTCTCGATTACCCAACTTATGTGATTTTCTTTATAATATTAAAAAATTAAAAAAGCTCGCGATTCAATACTCTTTACAAAAAATTCACGACTAATAAAAGTGAAAAAACGTTTGCATTTTCAACAAAACTCACAATAAACAGTTCAACAGACACCACAGAGTTAAAATTATTGAAGTCAAAAAAATTTTGGAACGTGTAAAAAACAGAGTCTTAATATTAAGTTTAAAAGTTAAAAACACATTTGACTAAAGACGAGTTTTATATATTTTGCAATATTGTCTCAAACTACACTAGCGTTCGAGTTAAATTGTTTTTTTTACTGTGCTAATACTGTTAAAGTTTATAAAAAATATAAAATTTTTATACGTGAAGACCAAAACACATAGAGTGCTCTTGATTGGAGTCTTGTTCTATATAACGCGAAACGATCGAATACCTTTTTAGAGTAAATCTTTTTGTTCATTGCGTATTTTGCCTCTAATATTCTTTCAAGATATAACAAACGAATGTAGAATCGATAGTTCAATAGGTCATATACGAAAAAAAACAAACGTAAAAACTTTTACTGGTCTGTTATAATAAATTTTTTTCTTATTAATGTGATATATCAAATAGAAGTTCTTATATATGATCAAAAACTACTTATTATTTATTACCATCTTTTTGTTTTTTTGGTATAAGACGTTATATAATTCTTGTCTATCGTAAATTACGCAACTTAAATATAAAGACAGTTATTGATTAACTTAGCCAGTATATAATCAGTCAAAGAAAAGATATGTTTTACAAAAACTAATTCTTAACGTTGAAGTATCTGTAAAGAGAAACCATTTCAAGAAAAACACATATTACCAAAATAATTTTATAAAAAAACGAAATAGTTTACTAGTTTAGAAAATAGGGCATCGTACAAAAAAACATCTCACGTTTAATAAAATCAACCAAGGCTAACTGAAATAGATTCACAACAAAAATATATAAATAATTGAGAGACTGAAATATAAAAAACCTTCTATTCTTGTCTATATAAGCTTCAAAGTATAGACTTTGGCTGCATAACACGCGTCTTTTTTCATTGATTTTCATCAATAGATGTCTTTATGGTAAACAAAGCCTGTGTATATTTTAAGTCCTGTAATTCTTTTATCTCTCAAACATTTTCTAAAACTTCAAGTGTGTGCGGAATCAACTCACTATGTTTTTCCTTAAAAGTTTTAATCATAGAATAAGAACCAAGTTCATCTAGAGCTTGTCTAGCCATCAAGAAATTTTCGATTGTCTCAACTTTATCAGCTACAATTTTCTTAATCTCATTGTCTAATATGTTTCTAAAATACAGGTCTTCAAAAACTTCAGAATTAGATAGACTTCTCGGAATGGAACGCTCTGATTTTTCGGCAGCTTCTTCATCCTGAAGGCCCGAGCGTTTTAAGTAATTATCTATGACATCTCGTTTAATTGCTTCGCTTTTATTCTTGTCTATTTCTGGACCTAATGACTTATTTCTCCCATTTTTAAAACCATCCGAATTAAAGTTTCCAGAATCTTTATTCATTTTAATGTGCATTAAAATACGGTTTTTTTCTAAAAGTTTTTTGAACAAGTTCTCATATTTTGGTTTGACAAGTTGATAGGGGATTTCAGTAAATATTTGATGATCATAAAAATTACAAAAGAATTCTACAAAAACATTCGATTCAGAATCATAAGTCAAACAAGTATTATCGCTTCTGTTTTTTATTCTAACATGAAACATATCAAGTCTATCTACCACAAACTCTTTTAATAAATCGTTAGTAGAATTAAAACGTCTGGATTTAGATGTTGAATCTTGTAGATTTAACACACCCTCTTCAAAAACAAGAGCTTCTTTGAATGATGTGCCTTTGAGAATAGAACCTTGTATACCCAAAAACGGCCCTTCATGAACCCTATATTTATAACTTTCAAAATTTTTAAATGGCAAAAGAGGAATTTTCATAAAAAAGATCTTAGTCCCAAATTTTAGATAGTCGATGATCAAAAACACATCCAAAAATCATAAAGACAAAATATCATATCTCTTAAAACTGTTAATAAAACACGTATCAAAAAAAACACAGTTTTCTATTTGTTTTGATATATTTACAAAATAAAAATAAAAACGTGCCATGCTTTCAAATCACTTTCATTTATATCCGATTTATTTCAACCCAGAATTAACAAAATCTCAAGGAAGAAAATATCCTCTAAAATTATGTAAAGCGATTTCAGTTCAGGATATTTCACAATATATTTCACAATATAAACGGATTGAAAATTTTAATGATAATCAAGTTACGTGTCAAGTAGAACAGAAAAACCATCCAAAAAGTAATAATATTCGTTGTACAAAGACTGATTTGGGGAGAATCCGAATAGATTACGGTACCGATTTGTGTAAAAACAAGATTATTGAATTTATTAAAAGTAAACTTCAAGAAACGAAATCAACGCCGGCTAAACAATCGAAGTTTATACGAATTAAAAAAGATAAAAAGTTTAAAAAATGAGTTACTTAAATAAACACGTTTCTTTTCAAACCTTTAAATGTATTTAATTTTCTTTCTGTCAGACTGAAATAGTTTGATAGTCAAATAATATCGAAAAAAAGGCTGAAAATTAAGTCTTTACTGAGTGTTTCAATATTTATCAAAGTGCTTATTCATTTTTAGTAATGAGCCTGTCCCTCTAATAACTTCTGGAGTTTCTAATAAATTGGGTTCATCCAAAAATGCCTGAACTTCTTGAGAATAAAACATACTTTCAACTGAATTAATACTTTCCACGACTTCAGATGTCTCTATTTTAATATTATTTAATTCTTCAAAAGCTCCTTCAGTCCAAATAATTAAACGTCCAGCAAAACCACCGGGGCATAAGCTTAAAACAGACAAATTTGTTACTGAAGTTATTTGTATACCTTTAATATTAAGAAAAGCTCTTAATTTTGAATCCCCTTCTTTAAAATTGTGTATCAATAAAGCCCCTGTTTTTTCAACAAAACGCCTGTTTCTTAATTTCCCTCTGCCGCATCGAACAGCTCTCGAATCTTTAACTTTCTCTAGTTCATCTTTTAAACCCAAGGTATGACAGAAGTTTAATGCATCAGCTGTTTTAACAATTTCAGAAACCGAATCCGAAACGACTAAAGGTATTTGTTCAATTTTTGAAATTAAATGCCCTCGAGCTTCAATCATTGAAGGAATCGCTGAAGCGGCAATTCCCATTGCTGTTGTTATTCTCCTAATTGAAAGGGGTGTCATTCGTTTCCATTTTCTTTGTACGGTCGTTGGACAGGCCATATGCCCACCTCTTGCAAAGTTGGCTTCAGCTGCTTGTCCACTCCTCCTAGTACCACTGGCATTAATACGAGGAACTCTGGCTAAGGCTCTACCGGTTCCTAAAGATCTTGCAGAATGCCTTTTACCGGCAGTTGGACTTACAGCATACGGTTGTCTTTTATTCATTCTCATATTTTTAAAAGCAAATTGAATTAAATCATCTCTAATTGCAGTCTTGAAAATAGCGGGTAAAGTAGTTCTTTTATTTTCCGGTTCCGGATTTTCAACTGTTTGGGGTGTGTAAATTGTAACTTGATTGTTTATTATAGACATGGTGTTATTTGATAATTTTTTTTACATTTTTTTTTCATTTTTTTTTGATATTCTTTTTTTTTTCATTATTTTTCTTTATTAGTGTTTTAAACAATATGTTAATTTATGAAAAAAAAAATGATTTTTTTACACTTAAAATATAAATAAATTATGCTCTCCTTTCCTTTTTAAATAAAAACTTGTTGTTTTTTAAAACAATGCGTTCTTAATAAAATAACACAACACACTTTTTATTACAAAACTTTTATAATACGATGATCATTTCAGTTAAATAGTTAAAATTAATTGTTCATATACATAAATAAGAAAAAAAACTAACCCCTTTAGTCTTATTAATCATAAGGGCTGGAGGAAAAAAGAAAACGTTCAATTTCAAAAGCTGTACTTTTTTTTATATTTTTTTATCAATAAATATATACGCAACGCAGCACAGTAATTAAATGAAATATTTAACAAAACATATACTCAACACAACAATCAGTTATTAGATAATGAGAGAAAAAAAAACATATCCATGTCGGTTTCCAACCCCTCCTCTTCAGACTCAAGTTCACATTCAAACAACAACCAAATAAACAGTCCACATAAATCAAACAAAAGACTAAAAAGCTTTAAAACTGAAACAGATTTAAAAATTTATAACTTGAGGAACGAAATAAATGAAATGTATATTGACTTAAAAGAAAATATAGAAATTCCTTTACAAACTTATAATACGATTTTAGAAAAATTAAAACAAATTATTTTATTAAAAAACACGGATTCGGGAGCTTATTATATGGCAGCACTCTGCTGTGATGAAGTTTATCAAAAATTAATTGAATATAAAACTGATAAGAGGGATTTAAAATTAGAATTAAAATATATTAAATTATCGCATGATTTTTATGCATGTTATATACGTTTAGTTCCAGGAAATAAGGAGATTTTAGAGTTGATTTTAACACAAACAATTACTTTATTGAACGAATATACTGAGTTCCTTGATTTTAAAGAACAGAATTTATTACAACAAGAAGTTTTGAAATTTTTAAAATTTTTATATAAAATCAACTTTAAGAAATTGAAAATGTCAATTAAGAATTTTTCGATTTATTTGAAAGAAATAAGACAAAATGAATATATTTTTTCTTATTTGAAATTTTCGGAAAAATTTCAAATGGAAGTTAAGTCGATTGAAGTTTTAATAAAATTGGCTGTTTTTGATATTTCCAGTGTTTGTTATAAGAATTTGGAGAGTTTGGACATAATTGATGACAAGAATTTGTTGACTTTTAATGCGGACTCATGCAGATATTTGGAAAAGTTGAAAGCAAAGTTTCAAAGTATCGAAACTAAGGAAAATATCTATAATTTAAGTAAGAAATATGAAGAAAAATTTGATGATTTCAATGTTAACATCAAAAGGACAATTGTTTCCAAACAGCTTTTCGTTCTTCTTAAATATTTAAGGAGAGGGATATTTTATGTTTCAGTTAATAAAAATGACCCCACCTTGCATGAATTGTTGTCTGAATGCATAATTTATATTTTTTACAATTTCCAGTTAGAAAACAATTATATTGTTTTAAAAGCTGTAAATTTGCTTTTTAGCAAACAGAATTTATATTTGCATAATTTTTTTAATAAAGAATGGCATAATTTAAAAATTATTGCATTAATTTCTTACGAGACTATTGAGTATAAATTAAACAAAACAAAATTGCAAAACGCCCAGAATTCAGATATCGAAACTAGTTTAGAAATCAAATCACAAAATAAAAATAAATTAAAAAAAAGCCTTTTAATTTTCCCAACCGACTTTCTATTAAAAGACTACGATCAATCAACATTAAACTGTTTAATAACTTTAAATGATAAATACCTCAAAAATGAAAAATACGAATCTTCACTCAACTTAATAAACTTCCTTTTATTGAAATTAATAAATATTTCAAATATTCTTATTAGGAAAATTCTTTTCAGTTTATTGAAAAAAAAAGCTTTTATACTAAAAAAATTATGCAAAAATATATCCGAACAAATTAGCATTTTACTAAAAGCACATGCATTGTTCCCAGAAGATGTTAGAATAAATATTCAATTATCAGAATTATATTCTGAAGTTGGGGAGCATATTTTGGCTCAAAATTTTATGTTAAAATCCAATAAACAAACAAAATTAAAAGACGACATTCCAGAAGGAGATTTAACTGAATTAATAATTAAATTAAAAGAAATGTTTCCAAAAATAAAAGAAATTTATAACCAAAATATTATAGGGAAGTTTACAGACTTTAGTTTGTTTAATAAATATTTAATGATAAGTAAATATTTAATTAGAATGATATTTAGATGTAAAGATGTTAAGAAAAAGACTAATAGATCTTCAATAGACAGGAAGTTCTTAGATATTCATATAAGTGATTGGATTAATGTTATTGATACTCATGTAGCCTGTAATGTTTATCTTTTTGAAATAAAAAATTTACCCTTTTTCATGCATCATGCAAAAGCTGAAGGAACTGAAAAAAAGGAAATCGAAGGAACCAAATTAATTTACGATTCAATTATAATTCTAGATAAAGCTTTTGATCTGGGTTATATAAGAAATCATAATAACAAAATTCAAGGGGTTAGAGTTATATTACAGATTATGAGGATAATATCGAAATATAACACTTTTTTAAGTGAGGGAAACGATTTACTGGAAATGTTTTTATGCCAAGCTAGAAAATTGATCTCACTTTTAAATGATACAAGTATTTTGTATTTCATTATTACTTTATTAGAGACTACTAGGTTCAATAAAAGGATTATTGAAGCTAAAGATACTTTAGATGGTTTAATGAATGCGAATTTTGCACGACATATTTTAAGAATTTTAGGTAGGCAATTAGGAATTGATAATGAAAATTTGTCTCAGATAAATAGTAATAATAATAGTTGTCCTTCGGGAATTAATATTAATAATGAGGCTAACCAGACACACATATATAGTAATAGTGGTTACTTGGAGGGTAATAATGAAAGCCTGACACATATATTATATAATAATAATAAAATTCTAAATATCAATAATGACTTAAAAATCCGGCTAATTGAACAATACCTTGTTTGTTGTTCAATGTATAACATTTATAGTTATTCATTTAAAAAGATAGATGATTTATTAATAGAATTAGAAAAGAACGTTACTATACCTTATTACTTATCTATAATTTTTGCTATCAATTGTTTTAATCACTCGAAAAGCAGAAAGGTTAGAAATAGGGACTATACAATAAAAAGGGGCTTTGATTCGCTTTTTAAAGCACTTGAAAATCAAATTAAAATTTATAATTCAATAAAAGAACAGAGTTTATCACTCGGACAAGAAGAGAAGACTGATGCCGAACTGTTAGATAAATTATCAATAATTTATATCTTAAAATATAATATTGGAAGAGCGTATCATAATTATAGCTTGAATGGAATTGCTGAGAAATATTATTGGGAATGTAGGAACTCACCGAATATCCACTGTAGGGCTTCAGGGTTTATAAATTTGTTGGTAATTTATGAAGAAAATTCTAATTCTGTAATGATCGAGAAATTATATGCTGAGTATTTTATTTACTGAGTTTAAATTATTGTATGGTGATTTTATGAAAAAAAGAACTTTTTATAAATCGCTTACAGTCTTTAAGTTTGTTTATAAAAGTGTAAGCTGTTCATAAGGAAATAATATGATATATATAATAAAAGATATTTATGTTTTTTAAAAATTTTTTTAAACTTGAATTTTTTGTTTAAAAATTTTTGAATTTAGAGTTTTTAAGTTTTAAAAACTTTTAAATTACAGTTTTTTTTAAAAATCTGACAAAATTAATGTTTTTGTTCTTAAAATATAATAGAATAAATGTTTTTTTTTAAAATTTAATGAAATTAAATTGTTTAAAATCTAATTGTTAGTATATATAAAAAAAAGATGAAAATCAGAAAAACTTGAGCGTAAAAAACTTCACTTAACGCTATTATGAACTCCTTGAACTTTTATACTGGGATTTCAAGCTCCTTCAACTCCCCATCATCCGAATAAGTTGCCGCATGTGCTCCTACCACACCTGATATTATCAAAGCAAATACCGATATCTTCAATAAAACACTCTGAAATAGAACCAGGTAAAATAAATTCGAACAAATAGTTGCAACTAAAACATGATTAGCTGTGACTTCGAGATTCCCAAGCTGAAATGTTTGACCAGAACTTCGAAATATAAAATATGTAACCCAACTACTTGCGAAAAACAAACATTGTAAATTTCTAATACAAAATATTATTGAAAAAAACGTTGTAAAAATTAGATAAATTGGCAAATTATCGTGTAAATTCTTTTTTAATCGATATTTTATATCTTCAGGTTTAGAGTAATTTGCAACTTTTAAGTATTTCTTTAGTTGCGATGGGTTATCAAGTATATCTTTTAATTGAATTATTATGTCGTTGTGTTCTTCTATTTCACCGTGCATGGTAAAATTATAAAGGGAATCTAAAAAAGAGATATCGGGAGATTAGGAGATCTGATAATTTTCACGAGAAGATCTTTGTTTGTAATGATTTTATGTGATTTATTTGATGTTTTATATTTCTAATGAGCTGTACAGAAAACTCTTGTTAATGGACGAAAAAAGGAGCTGAAGAAACTAAGCTCCCCTTAAATTCTAAACAAGGAAATTAAAAAAACTTACTTATTAAAGAAATTTTTTATATTTTAACTTTTACTAATATAGAGATATATGTCATTTTACTTTTATGTTATGTGATTAAACTGTAAGAAAAGTATATATATTGGTGTATTAGAAATATTGTAATTTTTAAAAACAGTTTTTTTATACGCATAACACAAAACCGTTTCAAGTTTAAACTCAGTTTTGTAGACGTTTTAGTGTACATATACATATATATCGAATCAAATTAAATTATATAAATTCAGGTTTTTTTGAGGCTTAAAAATAAATATCATATTTTACACTCCCTTTTCCATTAAGTAAAAAAAAAAGCAGTTTTTTAGTAAAAAATCTTTCTTTATATTAAGGCATTTATTTATAATAATACAAAAATATTGATCTCATAGACTTTCGATGGTTTTTCTTGTCTGTTTTATACGACCTTAACTTTGATACTTTTACTTTGAGCATAATATATGTATATAAAAATGAGTATTAAATAAGCTCTGGTATATACACAAATCTAACATATTTTTTTCTTATTTTATGGGCTGTATGATGAAATAAATGGCTGCTTTCATAAATATATAACATTTATTATTTTATAAGAAAAAAAAATTATTATTTTAGAAGATAGACACTAAAACGTACCGCAAGATTTCAAAGACATTAATTTGTGTTAATATAAAAACTTTTAATAAAAACACATTAGTGTACCTTGCCTTATAATAGAATAGAGCTGAGTATCTTATAGCGTAAAGTTTGTGTAAAGATATAATTATCTCAGTGAGCAAATTTTTTTTAAAAACTTTAACGATTCAATTAACTACAATGTGATCTCAATGTTATTTTTCAAAAATTATGCATCGATTCAAGCGCTCTTATAAAGAACCGCGTTATGTTTTTATTTATAAATCGTTTCAAATCTAAAACAGCGCATCCCCTTGTTTGAAACAAAGAAATTATACGAAACGAAAAATAGTGTTTTTCTAACAAGAACTATAATAAATTGAAAACCTTAAAGTATTAGTGTTATCACTGAGGACAAAGTTGTTCAAGTGGTACAGTTTTTTTATCTTAACTAAAGTAAACTGACTTCATTAAATTCTTTGAGGTTAATAAATACAGGTAATTCTATATAATTGAAATTCTGGTTAATTTTTACTCTATACTAAGAATTAAGGGGAGCAACGTGTGGCATCTAAGCTGCAAGTGGTTGCCGATATTTCTCTACGCAGACTCAAAGAAGCAAAAAATTCAATATTTTTTTATGGTATAATGTCAAAATTAACCAAATCCATTCATTGCGCTCTTGGGAGCATCTCAAAATATGAATATGATTCTTGGGTAAAAAGTTTGCCTTATCCTACTTCATATCTCATAACGATAACTTCCTTAATCAGTAATTTTTATTTCAAAACTATCAGAAACAATTCGATTTTTCGATAAACAAAACATATTAGTTCTTTTTTTTATGGGGAGAGAAAGTGGATGTGAGTAGCGATTACCGTGGTATTTAAACGAAGGTTTTCTGTAATATCTCGGGTTTTTACATTTAAAAACATAATTAGCAAAAATGTTCAGTGTTATTTAACTGCCTTTATCACACAGATTGAATAAATTAGGTGGCCAATTGAGCTTTTTGTTGCTTTTATACAACTGTTTCTTAATTTAAAGCGGTATTAAAAATTTGCCTTTCATCTTCAAAATAAACACTTTTCGACTGTCGTTTAGTTTTTACTATAATGTGTAGCCCTTTTAAAAACATTCGACTTTTAAATTATTATTTCTAAAGCTGTTCTTACACAAACTTTACTTTTTTTTCATCAATATATTCCAACAAATATGTTGAAACAGTCCATCTTTATATTAGGATTGAAAAGCAACGATTAAAACATCGGCCGTATTATATATTCTGATGTCTTTTTATATCTGTGTGTACACACTATAAATGAACCATGATGCTTGTAACACTTACCTACTTACCCTATCAACTACAACATAGTATCAGCACTTAAACTTAATTTAAAAGACTTGCTTCACAGTATGCGGCTAAAAAATTTTAATTTTTTTAATTGAAACATTTTAATACTCAGGCCTTCAAGGACTCTTTCGCTTCGTAAACTGCATAAAGTTTTACATTAAAGCTTAATCGCAATATGAAAATACGTCTTTAGTCTCAACCGAAATCCACAATCCCTTATATAATATCGTTTCTATGATCTTATCAAAATCTCAATCGCGTAACTGATTGAATCGATAAAAAAAGATCCGGTGTAGAAACTTTAAGGTGTAATGATCCTTTATGCAGATATTGTTTTTCCCGACAATTAAATCGTCTTTGTTTATTTATCGTTCACATATCGGAACATTTATCAAAGAACCCATATCTCACGTGAGCCCTCTAATGAGCACGACTAACCCAGCGCTTTCAGTCGTTTACGAAGAAGATATACCATCAACTTCCAAATCATATATTAAATATGGACACTTTAGAGCTTCAGCTTCATTGTTACAAAATATAATAATTGACAGAATCAATGATAATTTTTATAAACTAAAACATAAAATACAAAATAAATGTATTACATGCGATATAAGTTCTGGTGAATTTCTTTTACGACCTTGTTATAATACGAAACAACAATTGTTTAATGAAATACCATATACCGATATAAAACACTTTAAAACGAACAATTATGAAGAATATACAAGGTTTTCTGATTCAAAAACGGAAAACATTAAAATCAATCGTCGACCGCCAAAAACTATTTATGCTGACGCACGTCACGTTAATGATACGTTGTCTGATCAGTTTAACGATATAATATTATTAAAAGAAGTGTACGCAATAAATAAACCATAATTTTTTATTTTTTTATTTCTTTCCCCACCAGGATTTTCACAGTATAAAAATTACAGTTCGGCATCAAATATCAAAACATATTTATTGTCACCTTTAAGCGGCATTGTATACGCTATCCCAATATTAACGCCATTAAATAAATAACTAAATCCAATTCCTAGCCCCACGCCGACATTCTCTTTCAACTTAGGTACTGATTGTCTTATATCTCTTACAATTTCTGCAACCTTGTTCTTACTTGAATTAATAGCAACATTATTACGAATAAATAAATTAACCTTTCCTAATTTCATACCAACCTCATTATTAAACTCACAGAAAGACTTTCCCCCATTATTTACGTTAATTGAATTATCTTTATATCCAATTGTGTTACCACCCAACGAGTATTTATTTGTGGGATGGGCATGCCCTTTAATTGCACCACATTGAAAATTGGTTTTTAAATACAACTTTTTCCATGAAAATTCTCCTTTTATTCCCGCAGTTACCTTAAAAAACGGCCTAAAATTATTCATACCTCCATTTAAATGTAAATTAAATATATCATCCCTATAATTTAAATAGGAAGAGTAAACTATTTCTTTTTTAAAAATATCGCTTGATAAACCCAAACTATAATTTTCATTTTGTTTAATAAGATTTATTCCACGAACCCCATATTTTTTTTCATTAATCTTTCTAATTTCTTGAAATACTTTAAGTTCGAAAAATGTTAAGTTTTGTGCTGAAATAAGCGGTTTTTTAAAGGACAAATTAATTCCTTTTAATGGAACACATTCGAAATTTACTGATTCCCCTGTACCGTAAACATTGGGTAAAGATAATGTTGCCGTATTTTCAAAAGTATTTTGCACCGTTAATTGTGATTTAAATGAGATATTTGCTTTTTTTTCTTTTAAATAAAAATTTCCGTCAACTTCATTTATCTCCGAAAACAAACCAAGTTTTTTTAAAAAGTTTGAAGTCTTATTTAAATCAAATTGGGTCTTGAATATATTTTTGATTTTATCAAACAATGTAACACTCTTGTTTTTTGTAAATTTAGTTTCTATATGGTTTGTAATTTGCGAAATAAATGTGTCCGAGTAGTTTGTCTGCGTCCCCTCCTTTGACTTGATTATTATCATGGAAGGAATCATAAATGATAATTGCAATATTTGGTATTGAAGATAAAATCATATAAAAAAACAAATTTTTGTTTAAAAAACCATTTTGGTGTCTGTATTCAATATATTGATAAAAATATAGGATTTCGGAAATCTTCTTTGATATCAAAATATTTTTTGATCTGATTAACTGAACTATAAATTCTAATCTAGAAGAGATCAACATGTTAGTTCAATTTTTACAAGCTGTATATTCAGAAAAAATTTTTAATGCTGCAACAAAAACATATCTTGGAGATCATTTAAGTACAATAACACCAACAACTTTTGAATCAAGTGCAGAAAGCATTGGTGTCATCGAAATGGATCCATCAGAGGGAGACCATCTTATAAGACTAAAAGACGCAAAAGCATTTACAAGTAAATACTGGTATAGAACTCCCGATGGATTAATTAAATCCGGAGAAGCAAGCGTAGCAGGAGACATTCCGTCGCGATTCAGTGTAATTATGGATAAGTTGTCTGGATCTTTTAAGTTGACAGACCCTGCAAAAGAAAACTGTGTCACTGTAGTTCCATCTGGAGATTTTGATAAATCTTATGCGTTGAAATTACTAAAATGCACAAACTTTGGAGACGATCATTCACTCCAACTATTTGAAAAATCTACGAATGGAGTGTTTGGTGTAGGGGGAGGCTCGTATTATAGTTCTAGGTATTCAACAAAACCGTCAATGAGTTATTCATATTCATCAACGCCGAGTTATTTATCAAGGAGTTATACAACTAGCACGTCCGCGCCCGTAAGTTCAAGTTACTCTTCAAAATCTTACTCAAGTTCTTCTTACAGTTAAATAAATAAAAGGTGAAACTCAGAAACAATCATCATTTAAATAAAGAGGCTTGTTTATTTTTTTTATATTTCTATCATATCCTTTATACTTTATACTTTGTGTGTGTGTCTTAGTGTTATATATATCTTATATTATTTTTCAAAAAAATTTAATCAAAAAACACCAAAATATATTTAATAAGAATGCTTTTTTACTAAAATGAAAGCTCCTTAATTAAAATCTAGAAAAAGGGCTTTAGCAATATATATATCATGCCATACAATCGAGCAGGTTTTCTTTTTCTTCTAGGAATATCAGCTGTAACACTTATGTTATTCGGTGTAAATCCTCTACTAATAATAATTATAGCTTGCGTGTTCGTAATAACATTTATTTTATTACAGGTGTTAATCAATGTTTTAGTTAATCTTAATAACAAAAGTATTGAAAAGGAGACTTTAGCTTATGCCAATAAAGTGGGTTCAATTCGTAAAAAACTGGATAGGCGTGTGCTTGTAAGTAAATGATAGTTCTTTTATGATAAAGGAATCAGCAAAACGTTTTTAATTCAAAGTAAAAAATTTTATTAAAAGAAAAATATATTCCAGTCTTTATCATTTCTTTACTAAACTAAAATAACATAACAGTTCAAAATATAATCAATATCAGAATTACAACATTCAAGAAAAATCAAACTAAAATAGCCATTACTATTTCTTTATAATATGAGTAAATAATAATAAAACCATCAAAAAAACACACAACCTGCCTATCAAAATCATTACACGCGGCGATCAGCGACCGTAAATCAACAACGACAGAAGCCTTTAGTTTATTGGACATTTGAGTCTCTAAATTTTTAAAAATTGCTTCAAATACTTCCAAATCTTCACAAAAAACCTTAAGTGTGTCTCTGAAAACAACCAATTTAATCTTTTCAAACTCCAATTTAGATATAAATGAATATAACTGTTTTGGTAGTAAAATACTTCCGCGAGGCTCTTCATTTAGTGCAAGGTTTTCTATTTCGTCAACTTTCTTGAAGTGTCTTTCAATTTTTATTTTGCTGTTTTTATCAGAATATTTTAATATTAAATATTCTGAGTCAGATGAGCTTTGAAGTTGCCACTTTGATGAGTTTATTTTTGAATAATATATCGCGAGGAAGTCTGCAAGTTCCAGTGTTGCCCTCAAATTTGTAAATTCTGGTAAGTTTATGAAAAAAGACATAGAAGAAATCGAAGTAGGTAATATATTTATACGATTGGTTTGCTTCTTTAAAGAGTTTATAATACGGACGTTTAGAATTGTAGTATTTATGTTTATTTCTTCCATTGGTACGGACATGTTTTTTTATCTTTTTTCTATATTTTATATTTATTATAATACGACAAGATTATAATTAGCAGAGAATCATTCTTTATTTCATAAAAAATATATTCTAGTATTCAAAACTACATTTAATCTCATTTATAAAAGTCTCCAGCTGTGTAATAAAAGCCTTTTTATTTACAGCCAACTCATATTCTTCCCTTAAAATTCTTTCTATATTTCCTCTGTGACTTCCTTCAGTCAGCTTTTTTACAGCCGCATAATCTAAATCTAAGCATAAATCATCAAACCCCCATTCACATTCAACAAATTCTTTAAACTTTGTTCTTATATCTTTTTCAACCATAACTCGTTTAAATAAATGTATATTCTTTGTATATTTTGCATAATACACTAGACTTTCCAAATATTTACATATAAAAACTTCACTTTCACCGGCATAATTAATACTGAATATATTACTTTCTAACAATCCGGGAATCAATTTAATAAGAACCCTCTGATTTTCACAGTTTTCCATCATATTTTTAATGAACAAATCAGCAAAACCAATGTTGAATCTGTCGCCACCGATTAAAAGACAATCGACAAATATTTTACATTTCATATATTCATTAGATGGATAATTTAGCATTTCAAAAATTAAGAATTTAGAACAAACATCAAGATTTGCTTGAATATAATAAAAAATTATAGTAAGTTTATATTTGTGTAACTTTGAACTTGACGATTTATTTTCTTTTAAATATTTTAAAAGTTGCGTGTCAAGTTTTTTATGTTGTAAATATCTTCTCAACGTAGACTTATAAGATGGGGAGGTGTAGTTTAGAGCGCATAATAAAATGAGCCGTTTCCAGTCGTCATTTGTTTCTATGGCTGTAAACGTGGGTTCTTTAGTTAAAAGAGAAGACAGATTGCAAAAAAGAAGATGTGTTACTGTAAGTGACTCGGTATAACATTTTAGTGCTGAAATAGTGGTTTGTATTTGTTTACGAATCATGTTGATTTGATTTTAAAACGAAATAAATTTGGTCATCGTTTTTTTCTCAATTTTTTATTATTATATATTATTAACTTGCCAAAAAAGTAACAAAACACATTAAACCAACCAGAAACCTACAATTGCAAATAATTGCTTATTTCTAATAAATCTAAAGCATCATCGTCTTCGATTATAAAATTTACGAATGTTCCTTTATCTCTTTTAATTGACATATACTCAATAGCCTTATTTATTATATGTATAGAAAATGGAAGCTCAATTACAGATGTTGAAGCTTCAACAAAACAGTCATTAGTCATAATTAATTCAATTATACTTGATTGATATGCCAACGATACGGGTATGTTTATTGTTTTTTTATCGGAAGACATTAATGTTACTGATTCTTTTGGTTGCTCATTTTCCATGGGTCTTGTTTCTTAAGTATTTTTTTGTATTTCAAATATTATTTGTCGCGAAAGTTGTTTTATTTAGAAATATAAGTTTTCTGGAAAAAAGCAGAAATATAGAAAGATCCGTGATAGTGTAACTTAAAAAAAAAGGTAAGTTTTGTGTGATTTTTAGTTACTTTTGTGTTAAAAGAAGCTATTTCTAGTAAAATTTAATATACTTTATTTTTTTAAAAAACTTTTAAGTTATCAATAGAATTTAGAAACGATGAAAATTTTTTTGATTTTATTGTTTTTATCGCGGTAACAATAAAACATTTTTTTTTACAAATTAAAAAGTTTTATAAGTAAAGTATGACGGCTTATATTATAATATAAGTTAGAGACAGGGCTAATAAATAAAAATTGAAACTCATTAAAAACAACGTTTTTTTGTTTAAGGGAGACTTGTGTCAATATATAGAAGCTTTTAAACAAATATTAAAAAAAATAAAGCCGAAATTTATAATAAAAAAAATACTGAAATACATTTTTTTGAAATATATAAAAAAAAAGACAAGCTCTTTAATTTAAACACAAAAAACTTTCACAAATTTTTTAAAGAATATGGATCTCTTTGTAAAGTATTATTGAAAATGAAGGGAAAACGTTTTTTTTCGTGAAAAAGCGAGGAAGAAAGAAAACAGGAAGATAGCTTCACATGAAAAATTTTTTGTTGTAACAGACAAAAATAACCCAAACGCAAACAACAGAAAATATTATCTGTGGAAAAAAAACGCAGCTCGTTTCATATATAAATATTATAATCAATTAGTACTTAAAAAGATCGCACGAACGAGTTTAGTTTGGGTCTTTGTAAATCTTTACACTCTAAATCTCTGCAGTGTTTGCTTAAAAAAAATTTAAATATAGAAGTTTTGTGAGGAAGCTTTAAACGTGATGTCAGAGTCTATACCTGTTTTTTTAGTAGTTATTGCTTTTTTTAACTCGAGTTCAATGTAATAACGTGCTACCAAAAACTGTTATCTATTGTTTCTGATTTTGTGTTTTTCAAATGTTTCAAATAATATAAAAATGTTCGGTCACATTACCTTGTAAAAAAATCTTTAACACATATACTGCAGACTTCATATACTTTTTACACTAGTCTATATTTTATATTTCATATGTGTTTTGAAATGGCTTGACTCTGAAAAAAAGGCAGATATTTTTTAGACACAAAAACGATTTTAAAAAAAAGTTGTTTTCTACGTTCGTTTTGAAATAAAACCAAGATTAGGTTCTTATAAAACCAAAATATGATAAATAAGTCAGTATATTTATTAAAAAAGTTTATTAGAAAACACGCGTTTAATAGTTAATAACACCGAAAAAATTAGTCAATTCCAATATCAGCAGCAATATCTTTCCAAGATTTTCCAAAACCCTCTTCAAGCGTAGATTTTATATTTTTGTAAAGTTTGCTTCTTTTTTTAAACTCTTTTTCGACTTCATTGAGCCTGTTCTTCTCCTTCGCAAATACATCAGCCTCTATAACATTCTCAACACTCCTTTCAGAAATCTTTAAATTGAGTACTTCTATTTCTGCTAAAAGCTCGTTAATCTTTTCTTGAATTTCAGCTGTAGAAATTGGATTTCCTAGAGATTTTAATGTCGTTCTTAATTTACTTATAGATTCATTTTCACCCGCGATCTTATCTCTAATTTCTTCTATTTGAACCAAAGTCGCTTGGTTAGTTTCTTCGTCAACAAGTTCATCTTTACTGGAAAACATCAAGGTCTTATTTTGTATTAACTTTGTGTTAATGAAATCCTTTTTGCCTAATCCTTCGATTAATTCAGTAAGTTCTGGTTTTTTAATGGCCGACGTTATGATTGAAGAGAATTCATTAATATTAGTAGGCCTGTTGAGTTCAATTAGTTTTTTAATAATAAAATGCTCCTTTTCTTCTTTAGTTGAGAAGCCGTTTCCTGTCTTTTTGTCTTTCTTACCTGAAGTTTGTTCTTTAATTTTTTGTGCCGGCTTTTCCTCGTTTTTGGCGACAGGGTTCTCTTTTTCTGTTTTAATGGCCGATGTTTTTATTTTTGAAGCCACCGTTTTTTTAATGACGGCTGTATCTTTTTTCTTTGCAGCAGGTTTCCTTTCTTTCTGGAGAGTTTTTTCTTTTTTAGACGCAGCTTTTTTAGCTGAACGTTTTTTCGAATCTATTTCGTCTTCCTCCGACTCTGATTTTAAAGTATCGGAATCTGAGTCGCCTAAAATAAAAGAAACGCGTTTTTTCTTCTTTTCTGAACTTCCACCAGATAATAATTTTAAATTTTTTTTCTTTTCTAAACTCCCACTTTTTGAATTCTGACTTTCTGTATTACGACTTTTTATTTTTTGTTTTTTTGGTTTCGAACATTGACTTTCCTTCTCCATTTCTTTATTATTAAATTTAGATTCATTCTTTTCTTTATTATTAAATTTAGATTCATTCATTTCTTCATTAATAAGTTTAGATTCATTCTTTTCTTCATTAATAAGTTTAGATTTATTCTTTTCTTCACCCAATAAATCTTCTTTATTTTCTTTTACACCGTTTTTTCCTTCTTTACAAACCAATGTCTTATTACTTTGTTCATTTATTGTATTTATATTTTCGGTATTAGTAATTACTTCTGATACAACATGTTCCCTAAAAATATCTTCAGTTTTCGGTTGTGAAATCTTTGATTTTGTTGTTTCTTTTATTAAATCCTGTATTTCAGACATGGTATTAGTTTTATAATCTTTTGAAAATAACACTTAATTAATTAAATCTAATATATATAAGTTAATTTATTTAACTGAAAAAAATTCTTCACTATTTTTATATTTAGTGTAACTCTTAGTGTTAGTTTAATATATTTTGAAACGTGTTCATCTTTTTTTTAATAGATTATTTAATTAAGTCTTATATATTAGTATTATCTTAGATTATAGAGCTTTTCTGATTTAAAATCTTGACTTTTTTTATTAATTAAAAAATGAAAAAAAAAGTAAAAATTTTTTTTTCAAATTTTCGTTAAAATCTTACAAACTGAGACTTAAAAATCTCCTTTTTTATTTATTAGATTAAATAAGTATAAATACAACAACAATTATAAAGACTTGAGATTTTAAAAAGTTACTTAACAAAATTTTTTATTAAATATAATTGTTTAAAGCTATAAAAGTTTTTAAAGAAATCTATATGAAACATTATAATTACAGTTTTGATTTAAAATGTTTATTTTCATTATTAGAAAAAAGAATTGATTTTTTTTTTGTTAATTCATTATTTGCTGTTATATAATATACAGTTTTTACACTTATATTCTTTCTTCACTATAATGTTAATTAAGGGAGATTACACTATAATATTAATTAAGGGAAGTTACACTATAATATTAAATAAGTAAAAGTTACACTATAATATTAATTAAGAAAAGTTACACTATAATATTAATTAAGGAAAGTTACACTATAATATTAATTAAGGGAAGTTACACTATAATATTAATTAAGAAAAGTTACACTATAATATTAATTAAGGGAAGTTACACTATAATATTAATTAAGGAAAGTTATATTATAATATTAATTAAGGAAAGTTACACTATAATATTAATTAAGGGAAGTTACACTATAATATTAAATAAGTAAAAGTTACACTATAATATTAAATAAGGAAAGTTACACTATAATATTAATTAAGTAAAAACTAGTTAAAAAATAAACAAAACTTTTTTTTAATGCACAATTAATGTGTAAACATCTCTTTTATTTATTACTGTTGCGCTGTTATGTTTTAAATTTTTTTTGTATTTTTTTTTTAATTAAATTCAGTATTAAGTATGTTTTGAAATTATAAACAAAACTAATATGTTTATCATTAATGTTTTAAAATAAGAATTTAAGCAATTACAATATAATGTCTTTGAAATTATACTTAAATATTTTTCCTTAATTAACATTATAGTGTAACTTTTCTTAATTATCATTATAGTAGAGACAGTGTATGTATATTATATGTATTATATTATATATAATATGTTTATCTGCATTGTTTTCGACCTTTTCCTTACTATTAAAAATAAACAATGTTTTCAAAAAGTTTAAGATTCGTAATTTAAATATTTAAAAAAATTTTTGTTTTTAAACACAAATTAATAGCATAAAATAGAAAATAATTAAGACGTAAGTTTTATTTTTCATATTTATATTTTATTATTTTGAACTAAGTAATTACAATTTACTTGCATTTAAGCCGTGTATATATACATATATAGTTTCAAATCGTAGAAGCTTTGTGTCTCTTATTCTTATATTCTTATATTCTTATATATAAAAATACCGTGTGTAATTAAAAAATTTTGATAAAATATCTTTATTAAATATATAAACTTTTATTATTTATTTTTAAGCATAAATGTAAAATACACAACACACAATAACGTAATTATTGATTTCAAACTGCCTATTTAACATAATAGTAACACATATTTTTAACGTTTAAAAACTAATTTCTGAAGCATAAAAAAACTAATTATTAACAAAAGGTGAAGTTTAAAGTAATTTACGTTTTTAAAAAAAACACTTAAGTATATCTTGAACCCCAACTATATATTATAAAATCTATTTAAATGCTTTTATGATCTTTCAATGTTTTTAAATTTTATTTATTTCATATTATATTTAATATATAATAAAAGTGTGAAAGTTATTATTAAAAAAATTTTTTTATAAATTATTAATTTATAATTACGTTATACAATTATGCACAACAAATTGTTGACTTTTAAATACGAAATTGTTGATTTAAAGACATTATAGTTTATTTAAGTAACGGCACATAAGCTAAAAAACACGTTTTATAATATCATCAGTAAAGTGGGTTTTATCCAAATCAAAAAACTATAAAAATAAGGCTTAGCTGCTTTTAATAAAAACATTTTGGAGTTAATGTAAGTATATAATATATAATGAAACAATAGCATGAAAAATAAAGTGTTAAAAATATTTATATTTATAAAAAGTCTGGATAGTTTTACTGTTGAAGTTAACGTAATCAAACGTATATTAATAAATAAAAGATTTTTAAGAAAAGAAAATTCTTTAATTATAAATTTTACTAACAACAAAATCTAATCATGCTTACCTTTCCCCTGAGTCTTAATAAATATTCGTTGGTCAAAAGCCACATATAGTTATTTCTATATGTTTTTAGACTTAACTTTTTTGAAGTTTTTTAACTTTAATTTCTTTATATAATGATCATTTTTTTACACCACAGCCTTAAAAATTATGATTGTTAAATATATATTTTAACAATAAATTGGAAAGACTGAGCACACGTTTTATGAAACAAACACAATATACAAATTTATATGCTGTAACCATCTCTATAATTAAAACCAGCGATTTAAATGTCGATATTATGTTGTTGTTCTTTTATTTTTGCTAAGATTTCTTTTTCTATTGCTTCCTCTGCCATCCGAGTTTTCAAATCAGACATTTTGATTTTAAAGTAGGCGATTTTACTAGCAAATTTTTGTATGTCAAGAGATTTAATTTTTGAATTACTTTTTGTCTGATAAATCTCATTTAAGAAATCCAAAGGGTATTGAATTGGACATCCATCAAAAACATCGTAAAAATTATCTTTTTGTTCTTTTTTTAAGTCAGGAATCTTTTTGATATTTAAAAAATTTTTTAAAAGCGTTTTCAAAGTATTTTTTCTCATAAAATCAGGGGTTACGTGCGTGAATCTTCTATGAGTTCTATCTGTCATAATCGTTTCACTGAGGTTTGTAAGAAATATACATAAAAACGGTAGCCTTTTAATTTTATCATCCCCTCCTGCTGAAATAAGAAACTGATTGACTAAACTGCTCATTCCACATCCAGGAATTTCAATTAAAGAATCACATTCATCAAACAACACTATAAACTCTTTTTCTTCTTTTTCTGATGTCCTTTCCTTCTCAATATATTTAAAAATAGAAGAAAGTAACTTGGCTGATTCTCCAACGAATTTTGAATCTAAAGACGATGGGGTGATATTTATTATCCTATATTTTGGTGGAAAGTCGCCTATAATTGCTTGCGTAGTGAAGGACTTCCCTGTTCCTGGATAACCGGAAATTAAGATTAAACGTTTTCTGTTCAGTTCTTCACGTAATTTGTATATATTTTCATCGTTTTCGTTTTGATTGAACGATTTGATTTTGTCAAGACTCTCTTGTCCTTCTTTAATAGTCTGTTTTAGATGAGGATCGATAAAATATGTTGTCCTTTTGAAATCGCCCGGTTCAAGAATATCGAACGGAAGACTTGTAGAATCGTCTGCGTTCTTTAGCTTATCTATTTTATATTTCGTGTATAACAATAACAAAGACATAAACAAAAGCATCACACTGATCATATTTACAATACGAGAAAGAAAAACCATAAGAAAATTAGGGCCAAATATAGCGTATAAAAGGCCATTTTGTGCTTCTGGGGGTGTCTGTATGTTGTGATTTTCTGGTTGTTTGTTTACGGTATTAGTTGTAGCTGCATTAGAAAGTCCCATGTTTTTTTTTATATTTTTTTCTATAAATTATATTTTTGTATAAAAATCAGCTTACTGCTAATTTATCATAAAATATATATAATCCCTTTAAATATTATCACATGTTTTGGGAGAAGTTTTGCATTAAATTAAGATGTTTTTAAAACAATAGCATAATTTTTTTCATAAAAAAGCTGTTTTTTATTTAAAATAAATAAATAATCAACGTTCGTATTTTAAAGAAAATATTCATTTAAAGAAAACTACTTTCAAACAAAAGTTTTAGCTAAGAAGAAAAGGTTGTTACTTATAAGACTAAAACTGTTTGCCTTTTTTAATTATATCATACATAGTTTTTATTAAAAAATAATCAAATTATAATTTATTATCACAATCAAATAAGTAGTTATAATAAAATGTTTATTTAAATGAATTGTTTTTTTTATTTAAATTAAGTGTGTAATATTATAAAAGTATTGATACGATTACAGCTTATTATACTCGCATTCTTTCTCTGTTTAGTGATTTAATAACGGGATTAAATTATAATTAAGGAGAAAATATTAAATGTTGTTAATTTATAATTAAAAACTGTGCATAACTGAAATATGACACTTGGCGTCAGCAGCGGGTCAAAAGTATAGCTAAGTGACGTGGAATTCGGTGTTAATAAACACATAAAAAAAACATAGTTAATAAAACAGATGTGATTGTGTTATAATACTTTACGTTTAATAAGAACAAAGAAGGAAAACTCAGAGTAAAAATAGACTTGAAAATAACAGTAAACAGTAAGGGATTTAAACAGATGACAATGAAAACAGCACCGGGAAGCTACTCTAAGTCGTATGATCGAACAGAAATTATTACGAAATAAAAAAAAATTAGAAAGGGATGAAAAGCCCAAAGAATAAAACAAATATGAAAAAAAGATGAAAAAATAAAGGCCGTAACTTTAAATAATAAGAAAACCTTTTACTTTAAATGTTTTGGAAAGATGTACTTTGGCCACATAGTATGTTATTTATGTTTGTGGGGTGGCCATATAGCAAGAAATTGCGTAAAGCTAAGTTAAGCAAATTTACTCTGAATATATATACGCGTTGAAATGTATTATTTTTAAAATATAAAAGATTGATAAAGAATTTAACGAGTATATAGATTTAGATGAAAGAAAAAATAAAGTTGTCATAAATAGAAAAATAGAAATTTTAACATAAAAAATAAAACATCGTAAAAGAAACTATATAACCCCACAGGCGCTCGAAATCGAAGTATAAGAATCTAAAAGAAGTTCAGCCAAAATAGCAATAATATGTGAATCGAAAATTTTGTGAAGAAAAACGATCAGGTTTATAGAAAAGCCGTATAAGTCAGTAAGATTAGTGTCAAGTCTGATGGAAATAAATGGCATAGAGGGGAAGATCCTTATAAAACACAAAACATGAGAAAGGTATTAAGGAAAACCTGCAGCTTGAAAGCGTTTAACATTTTGAACATAAAACGGGCTTTCTTACTGCATTGGGATAGAGGAGGGAGACAAGTATAAAATCGCATTCGGACCTGGAGGTAAATTTTTTGAGTCATTGGTACGGAGACCGACTTCAAAATTAGTCTCCGTTTAATGAAAAGAACAATGAACAAAATAAAAATATTGAAAAAACGCATAGGGTCTGGGTTTATGATATATATCGTCGATGTTGCTATATATATAAAAAAATTGAAAGAACACAACAGTATAGTTGACAAAGTAATTAAAAAAAATAGATTTAAAATTAAAAAAAATAAGATACACTATAGCCAAAACAAGATATAGATACTAGGAATATCCATATACGGTGAAAATCAGGGTCCACTAAACAAAACATAAAGAAAAAATAAAAAATCTAGAACAACCCAAGATAATAAAAGAGTTACAGTCGTTTTTAGGATACGCCGGGTAATTTATAGGTCCATATAAAAGACTATTCACAAAAAACCGTAAATTTGACAAACGAAACATTAAGTAAAAAGAACAAAAAATTAAAATAGAATAATGAAATGAATGAAAAATTTAATAACTTAAAAAACAGAATAAAAATATGTGTAAACTTGATATATTGAATTATGAAAAAAACAATATTTTAAGGCAGGTTGCCCCAAATATAGAACTTGGTGCAGTATTATCTCAAAGGAATGAAAAAAGAGAAGTAAAATCATTTTTGTATGCATGTAATATGTTAACATCAACAGAATCGAGATACGGTATCTCAGAAAAGGAAATACCTGCAAAAGTGTGAGTTCTTAAAAACTTGGCGACGAACTTAATGAAAGAAAGTTTCTATTATAAATTGATCTTAAACTACTCGAAGAAATTAGTTAGAAACTAAGCTTTAAAAATAACAAAAAAAATAGGTGAATCGAGAAGACCAAGGCCCGTAAATATCACTTTGAAAATAAATATATAAAGGAAGAAAATTTGGTTTGGCAGGCATCTTAAGCTGGGTCGAGGCAGAAACAAATAAATAAAAAAATATAGAAAAGAGAAGCAAGTCAAATATCTAGAAAAAACATATAAAAAATATAAGGGAAAATAATTCTAGATGTTTGATTCAGGGGAAGAAAGGAAGTACTTGTGATAAATAAAAGGGTAAAAATAATAATAAATGCGTATATAAGAACACAATACATGGGAGTGTATAATACGTATTTTGGATAATTGTAGATACGTTTTATTACTGAATATAAAAATAGATATAGAAAAGACAACTAAACAATGCGAGATATGCCAAAAAACATACATAAAGAAAAATTATGAATCAGAGTTTATACAGACAACAAAGTCTTTTAAAACGGCAGAGTTATATAATTTTTTAAGGACAGAAGGAAAATATAAATATATATTGCCTGTGTAGATTATTACTTCGGTATATCTGTACTGGAGTCTTAAGCCATGAAACAACAGCTGAACTAATTAGAGTTTTAAATAGGTAGTGTAAAGCAGGGTGTATTTCAGAAAAAATAGTTACTGATAACGGTAAGGTGTTTGTACACAAAAAATTACGGTCTTTATCGGAAATTTGGTAATTGAATACAAAAAAGTTAGAGTAGAGTCTCACATATCAAATGGAAGAGCATAGAGGGAAATCGGGGCGATAGGGGAAGGTATAGTAAAATCAAGTGAGATAAAAAATGAAGTAAAACATTAAAAGTGTTTCACAACAATATAACGAAACATATCATATAGGAATAAAATCCACTCCAAGCGAGTCTCTGAATTCAAATTTCGAAGCATATGTAGAAAAAACAGTGATAAATAAAAATATCAAAAAAGATTCAAATTATGGAAATTAGAGCAACTAAATATGAGTCTGCAAGTATTAATTGTACAAAAGGAAAATACAGATAAAGCTAACAAAGATTTTTGTAGACGAGAAGCATAAGAGAAAAGTTTAGATCAAACTCGTACTTGGTACGCACGGGAAACAGAAAATTATTTAAACGAAACATCGGATAATTAAAAAATGGAAAAGAACGTCGTCTTTTAGAGGGAGATGTTGTTAATTTTTAATTAAGATAAGTGCGTAACTAAAATATTATCGCATATTAAGCTTTTCTTAACTTTTTCTAAGATTAATAATAAATAATCGGCTCTTTATTTTGTCTGGTGATGGAAGAATAACTGAAAAAATTCAAAAAAAAATAATATATGAAGTATATAGCATGAATGAACGAGGTTGTTTAGAAAGGGACTTCTCTTTTTTTTCAGTGCAAAGTGTTTTAAGAATATGTCTCACAATTACCTGGCTAATACGGATTATTTATTATTATCAAAGCTGACATTTAAAATCTCTTTAATTACAGAAGAGCCAGATTCGAAAAGGAAGGATAGTAAATGTTTTTCTAAACAAAGGTTTCTTTTAAAATAGGAGTTTCTTTAAAATTTCAAAAATGTCAAGTTTGTTTCAAAAAAAACGAGATTCTTACTACAACTCGCGCCTGTTTTCTTTTAATAAACAATAATTTTTTATTTTACTTGTTAACCCACGTGTCTGTTTTTAGATAACTCTAACATTGTGCTGTTTATGCTGTTACTAGATAGAAAAACATGTTTTTTATTTTATTCACTTTTGCTTTATTCTTGTCAGCGTTATCGATTATTTAGTCTTACTGTTTTCAAAGTTGTCTATTCATAAGGACAGTACATAAAATAAATTTTTTTATCATTTATTTGTGGCCCACACGCATGGGTTATGGTGGTTTAGACAAAGGTAATTACAGCGTATAGTTTTTGCCAAAGACTTTATATAATTTAGATTAATCATCGAATATACATTTTAAATCAAATGAAATTTTATGCGAATTTCTATCAAGGTGTGAGAGAAAAAGATATTCGTTAAGATCTGTTTAAAAAAAACTTTCAGGGCCTTTTTATTATGTTGTCTTCTTTAAACCTTAAACAGATAACAATGCATTATATCAATATAATTATCACACATGACACATAGAAGTTCTGGAAAGACTTTAGATATGAAAAATAACAATGGAAAACGAAGAAAAAATAAATAACCACATTTAAAGTGAGAAAGAAAGTAGGTCGTTTATGTTTTTTTAATAATAAACAAAGCAAATTTTTAAAAGAATATTTTACTAAACACTTTTATCAGTAATCAGTCAAAAATCTTTTTCAGCTTTCAATTTTAAAAAGGAATTTTTTTAATTTAAACAGTAAAGTTTTACTTGAAAAAAACTTCAACCACATCACATTATGTTATATATAATTTTATAAACATACTTAAACATGGGGTTTTCTCCCAGAACATGGTTTTGTTCTAAAAGAACTGAACTTTGATTTTAAATGAGTGTGCTGTAAGAGTGAAAAAACGCAATATATACGACATAACACTGTTTATAGACTCGAAAGCTTTGTGCTTAAAAAAGAGAATTTTTTAATGGTAGATTTTTCAGTTTTAAATAATTTAATCAAGCGCTTTCTGTGCGTTACACAATAGCATATAATAACCGCATTTGTTTTATATGCACCTTCAGCATAAAAACGCTTTAAGAGACTTTCATGTTTTTTTGTCACGTATATTTACAGTTTTTAAATAAATATTTTTTTGTTAGCTCGAATACATTTTAGTTATAACTATGTCTTTATCTTTCTAGTAAGAAATACGCGGCGTGTATTTATCTTGTTTATTCTCTTCTTAGTATCTTCGTATTTTTTTATTTCATTGAAGAAGACACAAGTTCGCTTAAATGTTTTCTTATTCTATATACGTGGTAGCCTATATATAGGACTCGTTTGATTTATGTAATCAAGTCTTATATTCACTTTACAAAATAAATTGATTTCGCGCAAGAAACACAAAAAGTTTTTTTTCAATACATTTTATTTTAAAATTGCGTTTTGCAAAGCATTTTCTAAAATAAAAAAATTTTTTTTAAAACCAACTATTTCTTAAGGAAAAGTCTTTTTTTATAAATTAAAACGCAAATATTTATAATTAATAGCTCAAATCATATATGAGAGACATTTTCTAGAACCTCTGTGCGTAATTTTACCGTAAAAGAATTCAGTTAAAAGACTAAAAACTATGTCTCGAAATAGAGACTCACTTTTAAAAAACGATATACGTTCTTGTAACGTTTCAAAGTACCCTTTTTTTGATATGCGTTAGAAAACAACCTTATCTATTTTAAAGTCGACAGTGTACACCACAAATGTTTATTTCTTCTTCTTCAGAATTTTACTTATATTTAAACCAATATATTGTCTTAGTAAACTTAAAAAAGCGTTTTTTGGTTTTTTTTCAAAAAGAGACTTTTTTTTAAAAACCTATTAAAAAGGTATTTTGAAAATGTTAACTGCTGAGCAAGACATCGAACCAAATTTTTGACAAATCTACAATAATTGTCACACGCCACAGACAGACAACTTCTCTCTATGTTTTTATTATTGTGTTTTTATTATAATTTTACTAATAAATGTGTTTTCCTTCACTTTGTTCATTTGTTTGTTTTTGTCAGGTTTCGTTGTTTTTTTCGTTATTTGTAAAATATATATTAACATTATAGTCACGTAGTCGACCTTGTATTTTATATAGTAATAATGTATAGGAAAGTTGCTCGTTTTCAAGCAGAAGATTTTTTTTATTTATCTAATATAGTTAATTCTTTAAGAAGGAGAGGGTTGGTGGCCTGTGGCGTGTAACAATAATTAATATACTCAAAAACAAATTTTATCTTTTCGCCGATTAGACTAATCGAGATGTTAGAAATAAAAAAGTTTAACAAGAAAAAAAATTTAAAATAACTCCAAATATAAAAAGGTAGTTAATAAAAGTGAGAGTTTTGATTGAAATCGAGAAACATAATGAAAAATAACACAATGCAGCATCAGCATACAAATAACTAAGCAATAAAACTGAAGTCTTTTCGAAAAACGTAAATTAATGTTATCAGACTTTAAACATGTATAAACTAGTTGAGTTTTAAAAACAAGTATACATTTTAACAGTTAATATATACGTCAATTTGCCTTACCTGAACATACTATTTGTTGATAATTGATAACCAAATAATTAAAAACGATAAGTTTATGATAAGTAAAAATTTTAACTTCTTTCATAATTTTAATTATACTTTTATCTGCTCATAATTTCAATATTAATCATAATTCTGTTTTTAGACGCAAGGGCCGTTAATATTACATATATAATATTTATTGGTGTTTGGTTTCTAATTGTTATAATATTTTTTTTTGTTTCTAATTTATATAACAAAAGGTCCTTTTTATTTTTTGCTTTTGTGATTCGTTCGTCGTTTTTATTTTCGTCTCAAACTAATTATATAGAAATAGTAGCGTTAATGTTCAATCAATATTATGATATTTATCTGGGTTATTAAAAAAAGATTCTTTTATATAATTACAACTTATCGATTTTAAGTATCTTAACTTTGTTTTTATGTACATTGTACAAAACGCAACCGTGTAGATAAAGTGATAATATAAAAACTTTTAAGAAGGATGAGTAAAGGTTTATAGCAAGAGATAAGTCTCAAAAAAACATGATAGTGGAGGCCCATAGATTGCTGATAAAGATAGCACAGTTTTTGAATAAAAAAACGCAAGTTTAATACGAAAAAATCGATATCAAAAGCTTTGTTATGAAGTTAAGAAACGCTTTAGGTTAACCAATTTTCGATAATGCTTCTGTTCGTGTTATTTTCTAAATTTACTCACAAGAAGTCTTTAAGTCAAAAATTTGAAGATTTTTCTTAACACGTCTTTAATTGCTTTAGAGTTTGCTGAATACATATACATACAGATTAGAATCGATAAATATTTATAAAACGAGATTGGTTGAGTCGACATAAGCACTAATTTAATTTTATGAAAAGTTTTTTAATATTTTTCAAAGCTCTTTTAATCATATGCGTTCTATAATATCTATATTTTCAGTATGACGAAATATACTTTTGTTAAAAAACACTTTTTTACTGAATGGAATGTCTCACAAACTGTAGTAGGTAGGTAATACATTATATTACGGGTTATACATTTTCTCAGAAACCAGAAACGTACACACTTTCATTAAATAAAATGCGTGAAATTAAAAAAGCGCCCTATACTTAAACAATTTTTCAAAAAAAAAACTTTTCGAGAAAAGTTCTTCGAGGATTAGAGATTAAATATAATTGTAACAATTGTGTTAAAGAATACGTGTTGAAAAACGCTTATTAGAAAAAGATAAATTTGAATAATTTTCGAAAATGTAAAGACAACGTTTTTTTTTTTGAACTTTTTTTCACGTAATTATATAAAAAGAGTATTTGTTTAATATATTTGACATTTAATATATGATATATTTTGTCGAACTTTGTTACTATGAAGAGCAGTATGTGTAGTTCTTTAACTCTCGTAATCTATATTACTTTAGTTCTGCATGTGTTAATATTGGTTATCTTACTTCCCTACTTTAAATTTATAATCAGAAACGTGTATTAAATCGTAGTTTTTAGCACAAATCAAGTCAAATAAGTGGCAAGGGGCGGCTTAAAGTCGTGAAAAAACAGAAGATTTTTCATCAATAGTTAATTATAGACTTATCTTATCAAACTTTTTATATTATTGAGTCTGTAATAGGCTCTTTAGATTTAGTGTTTTAACAGCCTGTTTATTTGGTGGCTTTAATTAAATTTTGTAAGATTATTTTTGTCGATAATCTTTTAAGTTTAAATAAAAAATTTCTGAAAATAAACCATATTTTTATCGATTATAATATTCACACCCAGTTTACATATGAATTAAAACATAAATATGTTTTTTAAAAAAAAATAAGAGCTAATCAATATTACAGACAATTACTAATTCAAACTGACATTTAAAGTATATTTTATTTTAAAAAAAATAAAATCTACCCTGGTACAAAAAAAATGTTATAATTTTAGTAAAACTAAGAAAAAACCAATATTTTTAATCTTTTTATATGTTAAAAATATTAAATATCGCTGATTTTAGCAAAGTATTAAAAGACATTACGATCTAATAAACTCATGTTCGTCTTACTTTTTCATACATTCACCCCCTTATATCTATTTAATAAAACATCTCTTTCAATCGGACTCTACAGCTGAGACTCATAATTTCCGATTAAATCTGTGGAAAAAATTTTTTTTAAATATGAGCCGAAATAAAAAACACGTGGTCTCAACCCGATCATTAAAAAAACTTTAGCGTCGGCGAGTTAAATTTTTATATACAAAAAGAAAATTTTATTAGTTTCAAATCAAAAAATACACTTCGACAAACCTACCGAAACACGAAATAACGAGTAACAGGAAATTTTAATAATTTAAAACAATAAAAAAAACAAAAAAGAACTTAAAATTCGAACTCAATTTAATTGGTCTTTCTGTAGATAAAAATTTTTAACTGTGAGTTTTGACGATTATAAAATGCTACTTGTTTCTTCTGTTTTTTTTGAATGTTTTTGAATATATCTTAAGACTCTGTTTTTTTTTTAAATCTGAGTTGTAAAAATTTACGATTTATCGTTTTCAAAAAGAACATAATGATCAGAAAAACAACTTCAGGGTTTCAAAAAAAGATCAAACACTCGGGTTGTGTCGGGAATACAAAACCTCATTCAATTCTTGGTTTTTTAAATGATATAATCATCTTCTCTTTCGGGAAAAAGCTTTAAGTGCTTTAAAGAGTTTTTTTCTGTCTAAAAACTTGTTTTTCCAAATGACCAACGTGGGAGTCTTTGCTTAACATACATGAACTTTTAATTAATTACTATAGATCATAGATATTATTATACAGCTGAAGATTTATATTATAGATTTTTAATTTATAAAAATAAAAAACTTCGACTAGAAAATACTTATTGATACATATAATTTTGCAAAACTATAAGATTGCTACAGCTAAAAAGCTTGAAGATAGTATATATATGATGATGTGTATAAGCGAATAAACTCGGTTTATAGTCACGTCTTGAAAATTCCCTGTGTATAAAACAAAGTATTAAAAAATTTTGTTAAAAAACGCTTAGTATCTCTATATTAAGCTTTTTGATAAACTTTGATATTTGTGATTAAATCACAGTCGTTTTTATTTGTTGTTACATAAATATGTGATATAACTTCAGTTAATGTATATCCATCGTGTTTCAGTTTGGGATCAACTTACGTGTTTAAAAAACACTCACTCTATCTCTTTTTTAACTATATGCAGGTATATATAGTGAAGCAAGGTTTAAAAAGATGAAACCTTTTTTTCTGTCTATAAATTAATATTGTGCTTGTAGGTGACTTGTTCTTTGAATAGAAAAGTCTTCAGATTTTTTATAAAAAAAATTCGAAGGCTTGACTTCATATTTCTCCTTTTTTAAAAAAAATAGTAATTAAAAAAAAGATTTAAGTCCCAAACGTGTGCAAATGCCTACAGTTTTCATGTTAATAGTATTCCGACACAAAATGATAGTTAGAAATAAATAACTATTATCTTTCAGTTCTATAATATTTTTTTTTCAAGAATATTGTTTAATAGTACCCATGCTTCTAAATATAAATAAATTGATTTCAAAAATAAACACTATCCATTCACATAGTGAAAGCGAACTAACTATACTTGTTCAACCACTATTATACACTCCACTTTGTAAAAACCCGAGCGACTCGAATGGTATAGTCAAAGCCAACACTCGTAAATTTTGGTGTGTAGAACCCAACACGTTGGCGCTTGATTTCTGTATCGAGTATCATGTGAAAGAGGATGAAAATATCAAATATAACAGTGGTCTTGAATTATTCACAGACTTAAATATAACACTAACAAAGTTTCGTAAAAAACCGCTGAAATTTATAAAAAAAAAAAGTCATCTTTTACAGCCCGTGAATGTGTTGATTCCGTCAATGGGCGGCGAGACAATCGCTGATTTTATTATGGAAATTAAGCCTTTTGGATATCCTTCTTACAAAGGAACAAAGAATAAATGTTCACATGTTGTTTCATTCGGGCTCAGAAAGGATTTAAAAATTAATAAAACTTTAGATTTAAAACAAGCCATGAGCCGTCTAAAACATTTTCTTGAAATTGACAAAAAATCTCATCCGAAGAACTATGCTTTTAAGTTTAATTTGAAATATCTATCTCTTAAAGGGGGCAAATATATACAAAAAAGCATTTCAACTAAAATGTTCAGATTTGATTTTAATTATAAACAGTGTCTAGTTAAATTGAAATACCCAGAACAACCAGAAAAGTATTTTATGGGGCGGCGGTATAAAAATAGTACATAAACTTTAATTAATAAAAAAATATCGATTATGAATAGACTAAAGTGTTTTTTGAATTGGATAGCAGGATGATTATGAAACTAAAAACTAATATGGTTGAAAAAAAGCAGCCTTTCTTTATCAGAAGTCAATTAAAATACTTTTTTAACGAGTTGTCTTTCTTTTTTATCATCAAACATTTATTCTGCGAGAAAATATAAAGAAAAAAAATCTTTTGTCTAAATATAAAAAAAGTAAAATTTGATTTTTAATCTATTGTTTAGATAAAAAGCACTTATACACATTACCACACTATGATTTTAACCAAGCAATCTTCTATTATAAATTAATAAGCAAAAATATTTGAGTAAAAACAGCCAAAAACTATTTTCAATTACTAAGCATAATCGTTAATTTCTTTACACCGCTATTGCGCCATAAAACCAAAAACTCCGTTTGGACATTTTTGATCGTTTTTCAAACACTTATCTTTTGATTAATATTTGATAAGCAGCTTATTTTAATTGTTTTTCTGTATATAAGTACACATATGCATATACGCGTATTTGCGCATATTAAAACAAGAAGTTAGAAAACCACTATGTAATGTCTTTGTTTTTATGGCATCGAATAATAGTGTATTTTCAATAATTAAGACTATAGTGACGGGAGTGTATAAATATAAACTAAACTGTTTTTTATGTTATTTTTCATATTTGAACAACTTGCTTTTATTTTTTGTCAAAAAAGCAAAACACCGATGTTTTTTTTTTTAACGAATATTCAAAATTTAGACCCACGTTTTTTTGTCAAAAATATAGTCCTTTAACAGGTTTTTAATATTAAAAATATAGTTCTTTAACAAGTTTTTTAATATTCATAACACACATTTCTAACAGGTTTTTTAATATTAAAAATAAAGATATTTTTTTTTGAAGCAAAATAGAAGAAATAGTTTAACTTGTCTCTTTTTTTTGTTATCCTTATAATTGAAAGCATTCTGATATATATGTGTCTTAAGTTTTATCTTTCGAATTATAGCAATGAGTTATTTATTTACAACTTTTTTTAGACAAAAATTTTCTTTAATGTCTCCATTAATTGATCGTTTTAGTTTTAAAATGAGCTAAACGATTTTTTTATTTATTTTCAATTCATTTGATTTTTCTTTTTATTTGAAAAAAGTTTTATCTTTATTTTTAAATTTAAAAAACCTGATGGTTTTCTATATTTAAAAATTAGAAACTCTATTAAAGATCTATATTTTAGGTAAAAAACTAAAGTATATGTTTTGAATATTCGTTAAAAAAGTCTATATTTATTTAAAAACGCCGCTTGTTTTTTATATTTAAGCAATTTACACTTTGATTTTTATAATATCTTTTAGTACTACATCAAGATTAGAGACAGAGACAATTTAACTACGGATACCTAAACTATCGCAAAGTATAATATAATAAAAGTGTTACTTTGCTTTAGCTCACGGCTTCAGATTAACGTTTAATAAATAAGCTTTTATAAAAAATACAAAAAAAAATTTTCACACAAAGCCTTTTTCTCACGGTATTTATATATACCATAATATGATTGTCTTATTATACTTTAAGTTATTTCAAAAAAATTTTGCTTTTTGTTATAATTTTGATTAAAGGGCTGATGTATTATTTTTTCTTAACTTATTTTTTATAGAAAAAAGTAAAAGTTCACTTAGAATAAACTAGAAAATATTATTATGACATTTTTCGTAGTAATATTCTTTAAGTTAAATTATAGATAAAAAAATTAAAATCTTAGATAATTAACTTAAGAAATATTATTACGCGGGCTCTTAATTAAAGTTATAATAATAAAGAAAAATTGCTTTAAATACTTCAAGGAATATTATGACGTCATAAAATTACTACACATTTATATATTTGCTTCACACAAACTTGCTAAAAAAAATCTAGTTGTCTTTTTACATGAGAAACATTAAATATTTTCAATTTGTTAATTAAATCTTGTGTTTCTTAAAAACATCTAATATATATATGCTTTATTGTTCTTGTATCGTAAATCGTAAAAGCTTTTCTGATCGACTATATATGTGTTTGAACACTTCTTTTGTTTTATTAAAATCTATGCGGGGTTTTTATTTGGGTTTCAAGCTCCAAACAGAATTTAGTTTATGTTTATGCTTCTTAAGAACGAATATTTGACAAAGTATATATAATTTTTTTATTTTTTTTTTTAGTTATTTTTTTAATTGACTCTATCTGTATACTTCTCCATTAACCTAGAAAGGGTAGCTATATAAGTGAAACCTTTAGATATTCAAGTGATCTATGCGTACGGATACTTACTTTTACAAGAAAAAGAATAAAAATATTATTTTGTTCAAAAAAAGATAGTTTTAAATTAAAAAAAATGTACATTTTTTTTAAAAGTTTTTCTCACCTTTCAGGTGTGTTTAGTTATATTAAAAAGTTTAAGTTCTTTTATATACGCCAGATTTAATGTCATTTCTAATTAAAAATCAAAAAATTTGTTTATAAACACAGATTGGATTTTACCTAGAAAAAACTACAATATTTGACATTTCGCAAGATAACAATTTAGCTTCAACATACTCAAAACACTAAAAAATAAGCAAGTCTTTATATATGAACAGATTTCTTCACATGTGAGTAAGAACCGAGACAAGACAATAAACCCATTGACTCAAAAGCCATAGACCATAAAAAAATTTTTTTCGTTTTTTATACTTCATATTCGTCTATAGAACATATACACAAGTTTATTAATATGTGTTTAATTGGTTTATCTCACTGTTTTTTCAATATATATTGTTTTTTTTAGCATAATATAACTAAGACTTCCGAAAAAGAATCTTTCTTATATAGAGATTCTCGTTCTGTTTAGAAGTTGTTGCAATCAATTTCGTACTTATTTCAATTGATTTCGTACTTGTTGCAATCATTTCCGTATTTGCTTTAATTATTTCGCACTTGTTGCAATCACTTTCTACTTGTTTCAATTGATTTCGTACTTGCTGCAATCAGTTTATACTTGTTAAAATCAATTTCGTACTTGAGTAAAAAAAATTGGCTGATAGTTCAATCGTAAATAACTAGAACAACAACAGTTAATCCGAACTCAAAAAGCCGAATCTAAAAAACACACATGAAAAACCGAACTTTAATAACTGTCACACGCCAAACACCCCATCCTCTCGTCAACCCAACGCACTATAATTTTATTATAGTATTTTTATTATAATTTTACTAATATTTATTTTTTCGTTTCGTTTCGTTTTCGTTTCGTTTTCGTTTCGTTCGTTTTCGTTCGTTTTCGTTCGTTTCGTTCGTTTGTTCGTTTCGTTATTTGTAGATTATATATAATAACATCATAGCCACGTAGCTGAGCTGTTATCTTATATAATAGTAATCTGTTGGAGGCCGCTCGATACTGGGTAGAGACTCTTTTTTTTTATTTATTTAATATAGTTATTTCTTTAAAGAGGGGGGAAGGGGGGGATGTGTTTGGGATGTAACAATAATTGTCTGTATGTAAAACTATTAATATTAAAACTTGTCTAATTTAAAAACTTTAGCTTATTTTCTTTTTTTTAAGCAAATATTTAACATAAAAACACAGAATATTCATTAAAAAAATAAAAAAAACTAATCAGTTCAAAAATTTTTTTATATCTTCTTAGTAAAACAGTTTAAAGGTTCTAAAAAGATTATAAAAATTGAACAAGTAAAAAAAAGCTTTTTCGATATCTAAAAGTCTCATATTTCGCGTATTATAGTTGTTTTATTGTGGTTTTATACACATCAATTTTAAACTTAGATCATTTTCAGGCCATATTAAAGGCCTTTCTAAAAAATCTCCGAAACTGTTCAATGTTTAAAAATTGATATTTTATTGATATTTCTTTATTTGAATAAAAAGCTTATTGAGTATTCTAAAGTATCAACATCCGACATGCAGGCTAAATTAGGTCAAAAGATTTTTGTCTGTGCGAGCTGTTTTTGTTCAGGCAGAGGCTTTTTTCCTGAGACTGTAAAACCTTATTGCGCGTTCTATGAACTTATTTTGTAGGTGAAAATTCTTCTCGTTTAGCATATCGTTTTATTAATTCGAACTTCAAATGCGACATTTTCTCATAACCGATCACCCACAGCCTGAGAAAGCTCTTCTCTGATGTATTCCATTGGTATTGTTGTTGTCAAACGAAGTATTAGATTTTATATATTTTTATTACGACATTTAAGTTGATCTAGTGTTTATTTATAATATTGAAGAATCTATCTTCATATTGCGTGAGTTTCCCGTATAATTAATTTTCGATATTTTCCTCAGCTGTTCTACCAATGTAAATAATATACGTCCCATCGATTGTGCGGGAACTAAAATGTAAAAAGGTTTGTGTAAAGTATACATATTGTGCATTAGTGGCAGAATGTTTTTATTAGAGTTGCCGACATATATATTGAACTTTAAACTTTTTTTAGACACACGATCCATGATTGTGTGATCATCCTTTTTTATTACATTCAATAAAATTCATTGAAAACATACATTTTATGTTTGACCGGCCATACTTTTGATGATTTATCACTAGATATGTTTAAAACTTCGCCCGTACAACCAAGCTCGAAAAACAAAAGACCCATCTATATAAAAACACAATTTAAAAAACGCACAAGTAAAATCTTTTTTGACTAAAATATAAAGCGTAGACAACAAAAGAAATGTTGAAAGTTGTTTTTTTAATTACTAGTTTGCAGATGAATCATCAAAAACAATTTTATTGGGTTTCTTATAGTTCTCTCTTTCATTGTTTTTATGAGAGGACGGTTTATAATCCTTTCGTCCACTCTTATCATTTCTCCCTCCTTCATTTCCAAATCCTTGTCTTTTATTATATTCGAAAGACCCTGATTCTTTTCTATTGTACTCTGTTGCTTTTGACTCAGTTTTGTCGTTATATTCTGACTTTTCAGATTTATTTTTATTATAACTAGAAGCTTTTGTTTCGTCTCCATTATATTCTAGTTTTTTATAACTACCTTTATTAAAGTCCGCCTTTTTTGAATGCGTTTTCCTCTCTTCCCAATTTTTAGAGTCTCTTCGGTCATATACAGACTTTTTAGAATTGCTATTATCATCTTCGCTGTTTTTCGAAACACCTTTATTAAACTTTTGATTTTGGGTGTTCATGTCCCCTCCATTATATTTCCCTCTTTTAGAGGCCCTATTATCATATTCTCCGCCTTGTTTGCTGCCATACTCGTTTCTATTCCTAACATTCTCGTTTTTGTTAAAATCACTTCTATTATGGCCAAAACCTTCATTACGGCCTTTGGTTATACCTTCATGTTTATTTCCGTAGTTTTCCCTGTTTTTATTTTTAGCCCTGTCTTGCCTGGTGTTGGTCTCTGCTGAATGAATTTTAAGAACTCTCTCCTTAAATAAAAACTTGCTCTTCAAAACCTTATCCATTCCCTTTAAGACTTTCATAAAAGCAAAACCCCTTCCCCTCCCAGCCTGATTTCTTGGCATAGTAATATCACCAATTTCGATATTTTTTGGAAAGAAATTCCTCAGTTCATCTTCATCCACATCGTAACATAAATTGCCTACAAAGACCGAATTGGCATCTCGCAAGGTCTTGTAATTCTCTTCTGCCTTAACAACCCAAATTGGATCATCTCCTATTTGAGTTAATTTTAATGCTTTGGATAATGATGAAGCTGACTCAAACTCAATGAAACAGATTCCCCTGTGTGTATTTATTCCAGACTTTTCATAAGGAGGAGGCATTCTGAGCGCAGATATTGTACCGAATTTAGAAAACTCCGATTTGATATCTGCTTCAGTTAGGTTAAGTGGAATGTTTTTGACAATTACTTTATTGATTTCTGAGTTATTTTCTACCTTCTTTTCTTTCGGAATCCACTCTTCAAGCGAAGATTCATCGTTTTTAGTATCTTGAGTTGTGTTGTTTTTATTTTTTTTACCTGTAATCTTGCTTTGTGTTTGTTCTTTTGTAGTTTTAGCCTTCATGTTTTGTTCTGAAGTTGAAGAACTTTGTGTTTCCTGAATTCTAACCTTCTTTTTCCTCGAGACTATGCTCTGCGAAACTGAAGAACTTTCAGAATCAGCAAGTTCCTTTTTACACTCAGGTTGTCTTTTTGATGATTTTGATTGATCGGATGATAAAGATTCAGTTTTTTTACTCACTTTATCGTTCCTAACTTTCTTTTTGAAGACTCCCAACTGTGAAAGAGATGAGGAAGACTCAGAGTTTTCTAATACTTTGTCCTTTAAGATGTTTTCTTTAATCTCTTTTAACTGCGACGACGAAGATGTATCAGAATTAAAAATACGTTGTTTATTCTCGATCTTCCCAGCGCCTGTCTTGGACTTAATGATAGAAGAATCTTCTAGACCCTGTACTTCTTTTTTATTTTTTGACTTTATAGGCAATACTTTGAGCTCAGAAACCGAAGAAGAGTCAGAATCAACATTAATTTTTTTATTGGAAAGTTTCTTATTGTTGAATTTTGATTGAGCAACTGTGGAAGAGTCAGAATCAACATTAATTTTTTTATTGGAAAGTTTCTTATTGTTGAATTTTGATTGAGCAACTGTGGAAGAGTCAGAATCAACATTGATTTTTTTATTAGAAAGCTTCTTACTGTTGTCTTTTGGTTGAGAAACCGTGGAAGAGTCAGAATCACTGAGTTGATTTTTTAAACTTGCTTTTTTAGATAATCCAGTTGACCCTAAAACAGACGAGGCCTCTGTGTTTGAAGAATCAGTTTTTTTAGTCGTATTTTTACCTAATGTTTTTAGTTGAGTAAGAGAAGAAGAAGAATCCGAAACCTCGTTTTCTTGTTTAAGACTGTTATTTTTACTAGAGAGTTTTGAATTAGAAATAGGCGTTGCTTCAGTGTCTGTTAGGCCAATCTTATTAGGCGTTTTTTTAGCGAATACTTCTAATTGAGCAAGGGAAGAAGATTCAGAATCATCGATTACTTGTCTAGTATCATTCTTTTTACTATCGGTTTTTAGTTGAGCAACTGAGTGTGAGGATTCTGAATCGTTGTCAACCTTCTTAGTTAACACTTTTACTTGAGAATCAGATGAAGACTCGAGGTCCACAGTGTTTTTTTTCGATTTAGCCTTTTTATTAATAACTTTCAGCTGAGGGACCGAGGAAGATGAGTCGGAATCCGATTCTATTTTTCTATTTTCCGGTTTCGCTTTTTCTAGAGTTCTTTTTTCTGATTTGTTTATAGCTGTAACACCTTCTTCCATTGGATAATCAGAAGAAACTTGATTTACTTTTATAGATTTTTTATTCTCTCCCCCAACTGCATCTTCATTTATAATTTCTATGTTCTGCACATTGTTTGTGCTGACTCTATTATCTATGTAATTTATTTTATTCATATCCTTGTCTGTTTTACTTATTGGATCTTTTTGAGAAGAGCTTTCTTCTCTGTAAGGTTTATTTTTTTTTTCTATATTTGGTTTTATTTTTTCATCTTCAGAAGAAGTAGAAAACACAAGTGTTGATAGAAAAGGTCGTTTGTTTTCTTTATCTTTCGCCTGGGTGGTTTTGTTCTTTGAATTTGTTTTGTTTTCGACGGTTTTTGATTTTCTCTTTTGTTGTTCTCGCATGAATACTTTTAAGTATTTATTTAAATATTTCGAAAATTTTTTGACAAAAAATTTTTTTATATTTATTTCGAATTAATATACTAGTTTCGATAACTAAGATATATTTTGTGATTTAATTAAACAGACAAGCTTGTTTTTTAACCAACGCAAGATCACCTTTTGTTTTTTAACTATTTAAACATCAATCAGTGGTCAATTAATCAAACACAAAGTTTATTTTTATCACGAAAAGTTTTACTATTTTTTTACTTAAGTGTTTTATCTTTTAATTAATCGACACATATTTTTAACACTATAGTTATTAAACAAGCGCGTTATTTAAAAAACATTTATGTGTACTTTGAAACTTTTTAATTAAACAATTAAGAATCTCATTGAATTTTGCAGGTTTACGAAAAAACCGAATGTTTGCTGAAAATCTTCATGTTTTACAAAAAGCACAGTGACTTTAATAATACAGGAACCGTGAAAAAACGTACAAGAAAACACGTTATAGGATTGAAATATTTAAAAAATATATGTTCTTTTATTTTTAGTTCGTTTTTATCAAAGATAAATGATAAGAGTCAGATTAATTTTATTTTTGTATATTATGTGATTTGAACGTCTCTTTTTAAACAAAAACGCGCTACTTTACTTGTTCAGAAAGTGTATATTCAAAAAAAATAGCTTGATAGAAAAATATTAGAAACAAAAACATCGTTTTTTTCAACCATCTACTTGACTTATCATCATATTGTGAATTATTTTTTAATAATACATAAATGTGCTTTAGACTAAAAATTAATAGTTTGTTATTTAAGAATGAAGATCGGTTTTATTATCGCGAGATTATTAAGCAACTTTCGCAGATTAATGTTTTTTACGTAGAAACTCGCCTTTGATCGTTATACAGTATAATACATAAAGTCAAAAATATTCGGTATTCTTATCAGTATTGATTATTGACATTATCGTGTCGAAAATACGAGGTTTCTCATAAAAACACCGATGTCGTTATGAAGCGATTTTTGCATATTTTTTTACTCTCGATGGATATGTTGGGTAGTTTTTTATAGGCTTAGAGCACAATAATTGAAGCAATTCAACTATAGGTTTTATTAAAGACATAATTTATCGTTTTTTTCATAATAGAAAAATACACAACTATGTTACTGTAGCAAACTATTTATACTTTAAAAACGTAAACAAAAATTACAATAGTTTTTAAAAGTTTATTAAACTTATCTTTCCGCAACTGACAGGAGGATTGCGTTGATATGTTAATTTTTAAAGATCATTTAGCGTGTATGTCGTATATTAAAAGCATCACACAACACCTTCTTTTTAAAAACAAATAAGAATAAACAAATAGAATTTTGAGATTTTTCAACCGAGTGTATTGGAGTATATAAAAAAAAAGAGAAAAAGTTTTTGAAACCGTGTTTTTAAACATCAATACTTGTTTATTTTTTACTTAGAACTGAAACAGTTTCGCGTAAAAAAAAAATTTTAATATCAAAAACAAATAAACTACGCTTAACTATTTATTCCACGAAACAAACTCATTTCTTTTTCAAAACACACACCCCTTGGCTTAAGTTTCAGATAATTTTGTGGCAAATGAGTATGTGCGTTTTATAACAGTTGCCCTGTTTTTAAATTAAAACCTCTACACCGGTGTATATTGTACAAATATTTACACTCTTAGTGATGTATAAATATCTTTTTTAGTTTATATTGGTTTCATAATAAAAAATTCTTCTATTTTAGTTTTTCATAAGATATACTCAAATTTTATCAATAATATAATATTATTAATTACCTGCGGCCTTTTAGTTTTACAGGTTATTAATATAATATTTGCTTTGGGCGTCTAGTTTCGAATTATTATCTAATATACTGTGAAGTACAAATATGTCCTCTCTTTCCTTCGTCAAACGCTTTGCCGATTTATGATACTTGTTCACTTTTCGCACTCACGTTCTATAATGTTAATTAAGAAAATTTACACTATATTTAAATTAAGTAAAATTTTTTAGGTAAAAACATAGAGTCTATATAATTATTTTTCTTTTTTTTTTAAAACGAACTTAAATGCACGTATTGGTGTTCTTTATGGCTCCAAAACTAATTAAAACTGGCACTTGCCTATATTCTTTCATTATAATTTTTATTAAGCAAACTACACCATAATCTTGGGTTAAGTGAAAATATTTAAATAAAAACTAAGACATATAAAGTAACTTTTAATTTAATTTTTTTAAAACAACATGAACACACGTATTAATATCGTTTATGTACACGAAATCAAACAAAATCGAACGAACAAATGATTTTTACGAAAAATAGAAAGGGTTGAAAAAAAAGACTAAAGATGCTCGAACGCGAGATTTTGAGTCTATCAACGCAACAGCAATAAATAAAACAAGGTTTCGATTGTGAATTGCTAATTACATTCGAACTTTGATTAATTTGTAATTTGTTTTTAGTTAAATATTTTTACTTAATTGTTTTATAATAGAAATTTGCTTAATTAACATTATAGTGTGTGGGGGGGGGGGCGCTTATCTGACATGTACCTTATAGGAATATAAAGAAAATAACAAAAGAATTTAATAAAAAGATGATCATTTGAAAAAATACTAAAAGTGCCTAAACGCAGGTTTTCTCGTCTAACGACGTAACAGCGACAAAGAAAAGACAAATTGACATAATGAATATTGAATAGAAAAAGAAAATAGATACTTTTGATTATTTTTTACTTAAATATTTCTGATTAACTGGACTATAGTGTAAATTTCCTTAATTAACATTGTAGTGGGGGGGGGGGGCAGGGAAAGTGAACAAAAGTCGAATTTATACAGCACATATATCATATATAATGCACAATGGCGATACATCGACTATTTTTTTTTCTTTTCATATAAGCCTTTAACTATTTTTTGCTTAAACCTGTAATCATCGGATGTTTACCTTTGATTATAGTCAGTTTAAAAAACTTTGGTTGATTGATTCTTTCACTTCATTAGGAGATAAACGGGTTATAATTCTTTGTTATCTTTTATTTTATTTTATGATATTATATTTAAAAATATTTAAAGTTTCTCATTTTTTAGATGTCTTCTTTGTTTCTAGAACTCGCTTTTTAAATATTAAAAAATCTGCTCTAATCTGACTTTTGAAAAAAAGTTTACTTTTTTGTAACATTTTTTTTACTTAACGTTTTCAAGTGTACCAGAAAAAAAGTTCACTTTTTTTTCAAACAAATATAATACGTTTCTTTTATTATTTTGTTTCACTTGCCAAAATATAAAACGATAAAATAATATCGTTTGTTTAATGTGCAGAGCTTTTCTGACTATCATAGGTCTAGATCAGTATTATATATATCGACAAAAAAAAACTTTTATAAAATAAAAACAATGTGAACGTTTCGAAGTTGTTATTAACTAAAAAAATTATTAGAGAAATTTTTTGCAAAAATTTTTACGATATTTGAAGTTCTTTGTATTTGATTGCTTTTTAAATTTTTTTAACTGAAATCTTACGTATAGAAAAAAAAACTATTATTTTAATAAACGAAAGAGATAATTTTTATTCAAAAAAAATTCTGGTTTTTTAGCCAAATATATTTTTAGAGATTAATATAAACTGCACCTATTATTTTGTTTTGACAAAACCTTAAAGAAGATGTTGAGATTTTTCGTACTATATTAGTGGTTTGCAAACATCTTTCAAGTTGTTATTAACAAAAAAATTTTTTTCAAATTTTTGAGTTTATATCTATAAACGATGTGTTTTGAAAAAACATAAATGGTGGTTAGACCTCAACAACGTGTTTATATAAAGATGGTTGCATAAGAACGTATCCTGCATTATTTATCCCTTGGGTTCATGAAAAATATATTCATGTTGAAACTTTACGACAAAATATTTTTTTCAAATAACTCAAGACAAAAATAAAAACAGCCTTTTAAAAAGAGAAAGATTATATAATAAGTAGGTTAAGTGAAAACTAAATCTTAAAAACAAAATATTGAATATTACAAAAATTTCATTCAGAAAATTGATAAGCAACACTTTACAGTAAACGCAAAATCCGAAACCTTATAAGGTTTGTTTTCAGACAACGATGAAGTTAAACAAACCGTAACGAACTCTGTCTAAAGTACAAGAACCAAACTGTTATAAACGACAAAAAATACATTAACCTTGTGATCAAATAAGATTTATTTTTAGACGCCAATAATAAAAAAAAACCTGATGATAAAAATTTAAACTCTGAGAACGAAAACAATGAGCTTTTTTGGTTCAAGAAACAACTTAAGTTATTAAAACAAAGAGACAACAGTTTAGACAATAAAGGTGATAAAAACATATTCATTCAACTGTATATGTAATCAAGAGAACTTTAACTGTCTGAAAATAAATTATACAAAATGCCCAAGAAAGCAACAGTATATTTACATGAGTTTTTTTGTTCAAGTGGTAGGCATTTAAATCATTTTATTTGTGTCTATTGACAGTCAAAAATAAAAAACATACCCGCGCTAATATATTTAAAAAAAATCATATATTATGTTTATCAGAATACTTAGACGAAAATGAAACATTGTTAATTAATTGTGCGATTATCAATCATATCTCAACGCGTAGCTAAGAAAAGGTTGAGCAAAGATAAACTGATCAATAGTTTGTTTTAACTCGTGAGAGTCCCGAATAAAATTTATAAACCTCGTTCAGATGCAAAAGCAAAAAAATTTACAGAGAAGCTTTACAGGAATTATGAAAGCATTGATTTAAGCAACACTGATGGGTAAAAATAGTTTATATAGACTTGACGTAATATGTGCTTATATAAGACTTAATATTAAATTGATTATATCAACATAAGTAAGCCGAATCTAAATAAAATTTAAAATATATATATACTTGAATATTTAAAAATCGACATAAAGAGTTTTTTTGTGGATAATTATATATTTTTTATTATAAACCTAAAAACGAATAGTATTTAAACGAACGTAAAAAAACACAGATAAATATTTGCTGTTTTTTAGTAACGCATATCTTTTATTTTGAAGTTATTAATTAAAAATCGATTAGAGTCATTGCAAAATTACAGCCCTTGACATTTGAAGCTCCTTCGCTGCATCGCTTTTAAAAAAGTTCATTTTTACTCAATATAACATAAAACATAGTCAAGTTTTTGTTGTTAAGTCTTTGATTTCGTCTTGTATAATTAATTCTCGTATGTAAAACACAGCTCGTTTAAATAAAAAAAGTTTTGCGCTTTACATTTTAATAGAATAAAACAATTCGATTATAGACAGCGGTTGGTTTTATACAGAAACTTTCTGTTTTTTGATAAGTCTCTCTTAAAATTATATGCTTGTATGTATATATATATATATAGCTGAGGGTAAAAATCTGTGTGATATAGTGCGTCTATTACATGCTTAAAAATTTTCAGTATGTCAAAAAAAGACCACCCTTTTTTTGACTTTAGCTTTAAATATTGCGTTTGAAAATTTAATGTTAGTTGAATTAATCTGGATTCATATTGTTTGTTTGAATTTTTTTATTGCGTCTAACGTAATATTTAAGTTATGTATAAAAAAAAGTCAAAGAAAAGTGACACGCAATAAAGTTTATTAAAAACTAGCGCTGAAAAAATATCTCTATATTTTACTTTTAACGTACGCACATATATCCCAGTGTGCTGTGGGAAAACCACAAGCGATAGTCGAACTCAGCAAGCGAGATAAATCAAACAAGTGGTTTTCTATATTATTACGGGTCACATACTCAGCCGTTCTTAGAATTGTTCGAAAACAAAAGCCTTTGATTCTTTACAAAAGAAAATTGATTATGATAAATCAACTATTATTTATAGTTATTAGAACACTAATTAAAAAAATAAGAACAAAAAAAACACTAAAACCGCCCCCCCCCCCCCCCCCCCACCCCCCCCCCCCCCCCCCCACCCCCCCACCCCCCCCCCCGCCCCCCAACACCACCTCGCCG
>SBJP01000011.1:18041-52263 GCA_014805705.1 Cucumispora dikerogammari | reverse complement strand
GGGGGGGGGGTGGGGGGGGGGGGGGGGGGGGGGGGGGGGGGGGGGGGGGGGGGGGGGGGGGGGGGGGGTAAAAGTTATATTAAAATTGAAAAAAAACATGTAAAACGGAATATCAAAGATGGATAAACACGATTTAAAGATCAAAAAGTATCAGTTCTTTATGAATAAAGGTCTGTATTAAAACGACGTGTGATGTTGTTTTCGTAGTGAACGATTTTTATTTCCCGAATTATCGGGATAACGACATCTTTGGGTTTGTTAGAGGTGATTGTATAAAAATTATAAAAAACGGTTCTGAAACGATTCGTTTTTGACAAAATTAAAAATATCTTTTTTTGAGAAAATTAAAATTTTACATAAATAGAGCTATCGAATCATAATAAAACTGAAAAAAACGTATATAATGGTGTTTTGGGCGTTTTAAACGATGTTTTTTGTTGATTAATAGAGCAATAATCTTTCAAAAAACTATTTAGATTGGGAGAACCGGGGAGATCGTTGTTGTCTACTAAACAGTTCTCATAAAAAATAAAGACCATAAAGATCGAATTGAGGAGTTACAGACTGTGTTGGTGAAACTTTGAGAGAAATGAAACAAAATCACGAAAAACACACTCCCCCTAAGATATGATAATCATACATAAAAAAACACACAAACACGTAGCGTTTGACATATTGTAAATAACATTTTGGTGGAAAGGCTCTCTTGTCTTTTAAAAAAGGGTATTTACTTGAGAAAAAAAACATTCAAAAAGTTCGTAGACCCAAGGAGACAAGTAAAAACACACGCAATCGATAATTACTTAATGGAATAACATTAAAAACATGTCATATCTTAGGGCAAAAACATCAAAAAAACTTAAATTATATAAAAAAAAAAGAAATTTTTGCTAAATAGTTCGCGTTTATCATCATTTTAAAAGTATTTTTAGTTAAAAGATTTTTAATTTTAATATAACTTTCACACACACATGTAGCGTTAGAATTTGTGATCGTTAAAATTCGTGTTAAGATATTATAGTGAAAAACACTCTTCTAGCCTTTCTTTAATTAGCGAGCTTCGCGTTAGAATTTGTGCTAAGTTATTTTTAAATGATTAATCTAATTTTACACTTAAAATAACTTAACACAAATTCTAACGACCAACTAATAAAAAACATCTATTTTAACAAAAAGAATTAAAATTGAATTTTTTGAGGAGTACTTTTAATTCTAAGTATTGTTCAGATGTTATTTATTTTTATATTTCATTTGTTAAAATCTATATGGTTTTTTTAAATTTTAAAAAATAAAATATCATGTCAAAAGTTTCGAAGATAATTACAGAAGAAGAAAGAATAAACTTGATCGTTTACTTACTGACAGATACTATACCAAACAGCCTCAATTCTAAGACCTTGTTTTGTTTTAAAAGAAAAGCTGTAGGTTTTACGTATGAATATGATGTTTTAAATTATTTCATAAAAGAAAAGAAGTATATTTATGTTTGTGATTTCGAACATAATCTAATAGAAGATGTTTGTGATAATTTTTATTTACCCGGTCATCTCAGAAGAAACACTTTGAAGAGCGAGATCTATAAGAAATATGTCGGAATTAGTGCTGAACGTATAGCTACTTATGTATATTCGTGTCTATAGTGTAGAAGAGAACTCGTCTCTACACCGAAACTACCACTAACTCCTATCATTTCAAATTATATACGAGAACGTCTAATCGTTGACACGATAGACTTATCAGAATACTCAGATATGAATGGAGGAATTAAGTATGTTTTTACAATGATAGATAGTTTTTCGAAGTGTGCCCGATGCACTCCCTCGCTGACAAAGTCTGGAGCAGCGTTTTTAAACGCTTTAAAAGATTTACACAAGAGGAAAGGCACGTGGAAAATTTTTCATTCGGATAACGAAGGTGAATTTACTTCCAACGCTGTTCAAGAATATATTGCAAATAGAATGCAGACGAAATCTGTTCATAGGGCTCCGTATCGGCCACAGAGTTTTGGCCAGATTGAGCGATTTAATAGAACTTTAAAGTCTCGCATAAGAAGGTTTTTGGGCCCGAAGAATAGAAACTGGGTGTTTGCATTAGACGATATTGTTTTTCAATACAACATCGACAAACATAAAGCGACCAACGTTTCACCCCTTGTCCTTTTTAAGTGTCATGATCCCATAAACCTCAACTGCAACTTTCCGGACGAACTATTTAAAATACAAAGAGTGAGAAATCACTTTGCAAAATATGTCGAAAATTATCGGCGAGCCTATGATGCACGAATAAACTTAGTTGACTTAATTGTTGAGAACAGAGTTCTTTCAGCGCGGGAATTTAACCCAAAGTTTAAAAAAAGGTCTCACGCTTTCGAGAGTTATTACTTTGAAGAAACGTATATTATACGGTTTTTGAACAACGATTATGCTTTAATATATAACGAAGCGAACACAACTCAAGAAAAGAGAGTACACAAAACTCTCTTATTAAAATTAATTAAAAAATACTATTTTTATTCTTTTTTTTGTAAAATAAAGTGCATAATAACGAAGTTTCGATTTTTTATTTTCAAACAAGATTATTATTTAATCTACTCGTCTTTTAAAACAAAAAAAATTCGTTTGTTTTTTTTTAACAAAAGAATAATTTGAAAAATAATAAATTAAAGATAGAAAAATGTTTTTTTTTTACATAATAATACTAATTCTCAAGAGAACAAATAAACACTTTATTTATTCAACTTAATAACAGTAAAAAGAACTAAGAAAAAAACATATAGATTTTAACAAATGAAATATAAAAATAAATAACATCTGAACAATACTTAGAATTAAAAGTACTCCTCAAAAAATTCAATTTTAATTCTTTTTGTTAAAATAGATGTTTTTTATTAGTTGGCCGTTAGAATTTGTGTTAAGTTATTTTAAGTGTAAAATTAGATTAATCATTTAAAAACCACTTAGCACAAATTCTGACAGTGCTTTCGGTAGAATTTGTGTTATGTTGTTTTAAGTGTAAAATTAGATTAATCATTTAAAAATAACTTAGCACAAGTTCTAACGCGAAGCTCGCTAATTAAAGAAAGGCTAGAAGAGAGTTTTTCACTATAATATCTTAACACAAATTCTAACGCTACACATCGGTGTTAAACAACGACGGACAGTCTAGTGCACATAGATGTTTCACCATAAGATAAACAAGAATATTCGAACCTCTTCAGTTAGAGATTGCTTTCTGTCAGCAACTGATGAAAAAGCATGATGACAGAGAGAAAGCAAAATGATCAAATAAGATAAGTCAAATAAATGAGTAGTTAAAAAAATCTTTTTATATTGCCGAGACAATTTTCTTCTACTTGCAGACTTTTTTTATTATAAGCTGCGGTATCTAATTAGTTTTAAGTATTTAACTTAACTATATATATTATACGCATTAAAAGAAATAAACTGAGTTTGAAAACTTGAGTTTACTTATTTAAAAAAACGATTTTTTAGATTTAACAGCCGTTTAATATAAAAGCTCAAGTTGTCCCTCTATGTTTTATCGTAGACGTCTATTCTACTTAGCGCGACGAAACTATATTATAAATAAAATTTTTTATTTCTAATACATACTCTAGTTACGAGAACATTCATTATTGCTGCGATTTATTTAAAGTAATTGTAAAACCAAAGTTCTTTTGTGTACCTCTAGATTTTATCGGAACTATTCTGTCATATATCGAAAACATAGTTAGTTAACTTATACTGTATATCTAATATTTCAGAACTATATTCATTCACGGGAGTATATTTTAATGTGGTATTCACACAGCTCTATATACAAAAAACACACCAACTATTTTTAACTGCAAAAGATGTTCAGATATGATATTGTATAAAAGATTTTATAAAATCTCTAATAAACGAGCCCCGTGTTTTTTCTATATTTAAATCCTGCTAGAAAGAGTTACTTAAGCCTATATAAAACGAACCAAGGCTCACTAGAAAGAATTAATATCACCAAAAATTTGAAAAAACTCTGTCCCCCGTGTAATAAAATAATAAGATTGAAAAAAAATTTAGTGACAAAAAACGTTTTTGATTTTAAACCCTTCTATAAAAATGTCCGACTTTCTACTTAAGTATGCATAGATGAAGAGAATGTTTTTATTTAGAAACGTTTTACCAAAGCATAGATAAAGCGTTTGTTGTGCACATTAGAAGTGTTTTGTATACATGGAGAGTTTTAGAAAATCAAGCAATAAATCGAACTGAAAAGATAGATAAAAGCCAATGTTTTCTAAAGTTAACATCCGGCTGACACTTACAATTTTTGATTTCAAGCCATATAAATTACATACTTGTTTAATAAACACCATCATTTAATCAATCCACAATAGTCGATTTAAAACTACTCTTTGTTTTTTTCTTAAATCTTACGCTTAACTCGATTATTTTAAAAAAGCTAAAAGCTCGCAAGTTAAGTATGTATATTATAAAAATAAGTAAAATATAGTTTAAAGGAGCACTGTTTCGTACTATTTTGGTGCCGGTTTTTTTAATAGTTAAATAACTCCGTGTTTATAAAAATAAAAAGTCTAAAAAGTAAAAATATTTAAAAAAATAGAACAGCCTAAAGTATAAACAACCCTCAAACCACCCAGCACCTGTTATTAAAGTCACATAAGAAAAAGCAAAAAACACACTGAAAACGTTTTTTTACTTAGCCAAATTATGTATTCTTACCATAGAACCAAAGCCACCTTTATATTGCTTGACACAAACGCGCTATGATAAGATATTTTTGTTTCTTTGTTTTTGCCCGAATGTTTTACACTATAAATTCAGCCAACAAATAATGCGATCAGCAATGTTTACTCAAAACCTTCTTGCAATTCCTTGAAACGGCATTTTTCGCTTAATAGCATAACAGACTAAAGAATCCAACAAAAACACAATTTTGGGAACCATATTATTTCTCTCCATATTAAATTCATAGTCACCATAGATACTGACATCCAACTTATTTCGTTTCATATAAAACACATGTCTCAAAACATCAAATAACAACTTCAGGCTCCCTGAAATAAAATAAGGTCCTAAAGGTGTCATTTTAAAAACATTACTTTCTGAAACATTTGACAAAAAAGAAATGAACAAAAATAGAAAGGTGTCAAACCCGTTGTTAATATCATCATCTAATAAGGCTCCAAGACCCTCTTCGCTCCCAGGCGAACCAATCGTCTTTGAAAGTTGAGCGAATTGTGATTTAAAAAAAGAAATAAAAGTTTTTTCAAGCTCTGCTTCAACAATAGTTTCATGAATAAGAAAATACTGTGTGTAAAAAAGTGAAACATACAAAACATTGAAGAAGATCGTCGGAACGATGAGTATAAGCCTCGAATAATTAGTCTTCTCGGTCTTTAAAGATGTTTTACAGTCATTCGTGACTTCTTTGGCCAAAGGAATAAGTGTAGATAAGAAACCAAGTAGTGTTCCGGCGTCAAACATAGACTGTAGTTTTAATAATCTGTACAGCCAAGACATGTCTAAATATAAACATATAAGTATCGTCGCAGCTGTTAAATATTTTTCATATTCCAGTTTATACAGGTTGTGCGGAGAGAGTGTCGTTAGAAAATCTAAAGTTTCAAAACAAGTTTGGAAAAACATATAAGACATGTTATTTAAGAGTGTGATTAGAAAAGGGAGCGGTACCTTAATGTAATATTTTATTGGTATCATGCTCTTTTTTTTTCACACTTTTTTTATTTATTTCGTCTCCTATTACTCCTTTATTTGTAGCTCATCTAATATGTATTTTAATATCCCCTTAACTTATATTCTAATGCTTGCTTATTTTATATATCAATATCTTTTTATTTTATATGCCAAATGGCGCTTATAACATACATAATGGTAGAAGCAACTTCTATTTAAGATCATAAAAAATCTTGTAACTTTTAGTCAAATGGTGTCTTAAATAAAATAATATAAAAAAAGCATGCATAAACAAAAAAAATATTCAGTAGAAGAAAACGACAAAGAACTAGAATACGCCCTTCAGATAAACGACGTGATTATTGAAATTGACAGAATCTTAAAAAGTAACAAAAAGGAAGGCGAGTTTTATTTATTTATATGACATTCAAACAAAAAATTTTTATCAAAAACGCAAAATTAAAAATAATAAGTAAATGGATATTTAATTAAAAACGATTTGGGTCAATTATGAACTAACTCACTTAAAAAAATAACAACATCGTCACTCGAATTCATCGAAGTGCAAAAATTCATTTTTCTTGAAAATTTTCTACAAATCGTGTCTAAATCAAAGTCGCAAAAATTATTACAGCTATTAAGTAAAATATCTAATAAATTCATTTGCTCTTCATTTGCCATATTTTTTAAAACTCTCTTTATTTTTATTATTTTTGGGCCGACGAGTCTTGACAACAAATTTCTATTTTTTATCCTCTGAAATAACAGGTTTTCTTTTAGTTTTCGTTTGAAGAGAAGTTTTCTCTTAAGATGCTCGCGTAATTTAATTATTCTTTGCGTTTTTCTTATATTTTCTATATTATTTAGTCTGGGTATCTTTCTTCTTGTGTCCACGCTAGAGCTACTATCCCCATCACAACTATGTGATATTCTTCCAGAAATAAAACTGCTTTCTTCAAAAGGATATTGAACCGTTCTAGTTGTTTGTTTGTTTAACACGGGAGAGGTGTTTATCAAAGTCTGTAAATGATTGTTGATAATTTTATTTCTATTTAATTTTGCTTCATATTGCTTATTTTTAATCATATTTTGGATTTCTTTCTTGAATCTCTCTGTTCTTTTATTTCTTGAGCTTGTCAAGTTTTGATTCTTGTCGTAAATTGAATCAAACAAGAAATTAACAAAGCCAGGGTCGTTATTTTGTTGATCTGTTTTCTGATTTTTAATAAACTCGTTGTAGATTGAGTCTAGTTTGCTTTTTAGGTCTTTTATGGTTTTCTGTTTATTTATTTGATTCAGTTCAGAGTAGTTAGTTTCTATGAAACTTCTCCCGTTTGATTTATAAGCACTTGGATGAAAATAATTTGAATGTGAAGAGGAACTATCACATTCAGTGTTATAAAAAATTGTATTTGTGCCTGATTGGTTGTTTATTTTCGAAAAGTTGCGGGAAACCAAGTTGTTTGAATTAACTACGTTATTCGATTGGATTAGAGCAGAAGTTGATATTTTTGATTCTTGAAGTGGTAAATGTGGTGTTTTGATTATAATGTTCGTTATTTTTTGAGACGGTTGATTATTTCTAGTATTATTTTGTGTTATCGAGTTTCTCAATAATCTAACGGTCTTTGTATTTCTACTATTGCTGTCCTGTGTCGTTGAGCAATCGTTGGAACAAATCATTCGCGTAAGTATTATAGGCTTTCTGGTTTTATTACGTTCGCATATACTGTCGCATATATTGTATTCTACCGGCGTTATTCGTCTTGTTATAACCTGTTGTGTGGGCATAGAATAAACTGTTTTCTGGTTGTTATTGGTAGTTTTTAGTGTATTATAATAGCCTGTGCAATTCCCTGAGATGGTGTTGGAGTTGACACTCGCAGAATTGTATATTGTCTTAACTTTATCTGTTGAAATCAATAAAGGCGTTGGTTTATTTACATAATATTGTTTGGCTTTTTCTATACTTTCCGCACTGTTAGATAAATTGCTATGATCGACAGATGCATTCAGAGATACTGTTTTTGAAATATCTGTTTTTTTATTAGCAGTTCGTTGTTTGTTCGCGTTATCGTTGAAAACGATGCCAATAGTTTTAATATCTTTAACAGTTACAGTCTCAGAAGGTTCTTGTATCGTCTGAGTAATATTTTTTGTTACGATTGATGTTATTATGTCTGAGGGTTCGACAATCTTTTGTGTTACTATTGAAGTAACTGGCGGCGCAGGTATAATTTGGTTTATATACTTGGTTGTTATTGGGCCTTCAACTTGTACAGTGCGCTGTGGCATATTAACGGTATTTACGATAGTTTCTTTTACTGTTTCTTTTACAGTCTCTTTAATAGTCTCAGTAATGGGTGGCAATTCAACCTCGCTATAAACGACCTCAGTTTTCGGAGGAGATTCAAAATATTCTACAACTGTTTCTGTTGTTCGGGGTTCATAAATTCTTACTGTTTCAGGGGGGAGCTCAATAGTATTAATGATAGTAGAAGTTACCGGAGTAGCAGACACTGTTTCGACGACTGTTTTTGTTTGTGGGGGTTCCTGCAGACGAATAGTTTTTCTTGGGACTGATATAGACTCAGTTACAGTTACCGGTGGAGACGAAATCAGTTCTTTGAAAATGCGAATTTCCGGTTCTTCTTTAACGACTACTGTTTTCGTCACAATCTCTTCTGGTTCGCTGACAGATTGGTGAAATATTGCAGTTCCAATGTTGAATTCTGGAGTTTCAGTAGATATAATAACGCTTGAAGTCAACTCTGGTTTGACAATGAGATTATGCGACAGAGGTTCCATATTTACATATCTACCAAGACTAACGGAAACGGGTTGTGGTGGAGGCGCTACTCGATTAACTAACATAGACATCGGCTGTGGCTTAGCAACAATTGAACACTCAACACCAAAACACACAGGTACAGGTTGTTGTTTTATTTGATTAATATGCATCGTCTGGCTGCTGACAAATTGGCATTCCTCTAAACCCGATACGTTAATTACTAATATTTGACCTAATAGTGGATCGCATATTACTCTATTGATGTTATTGGCACCGTTTTGTTGCACTGTGTTGTTGCTACTGCCCATTAATGACGTCCGTACAATTTGATTATTTCCTGTATGCTTATGCTTTATTAGCTGTCTGTCGTTATGGTGGTTGCGGTCGTCTATAGTGCTCACTTTCGAACTATGAGATTTCTTCATAAAGTCGCTCAGTTGCATAGACGCTGCTCCAGAGGAAAACGTGCTTTCATTATCAATATAGCGAGTTGAACTAAGACAACTTTTAGTTGTAATTAAAATATATATAATAAGAAAAGATCGCATACTTTTTACGTGCATAGGGTTTATGTGTTTTAAATATTTTTTTAAATAGTGGGATCAGTTGTAGTAAAATAAACTGATTTTATCAAATTTTTGTTTCGCTAGAAAAACACACATAAGAAAAAGTTTCATTCGCTGCTTTGTTTTAAATGAATTAGATATATAATCTACTTAAATAATAGTTATATCCACGAAGATTTGATGACTGTTAATTGCAATATTCGATTTTAATAAATCCTGATCATAATATATTCATTTTTAATTTGTTACAGAGTAATAATAGGCTAAACATATTAATTACGATCTATAAATACACTGATCAAAGATAAAGATGCGGGTTTAAACAGTTTGATTATAAAATAATAAGCCCGAAGTCAGCTCTAGTTCAGATAAACAAAGACTACATTGAACCAATTACAGAAACCTGTCTTTTCAACAAAATCGAGAATTAATATGTGAGATCATGAAAAATATTGTATGTCTTAAATAACTTAATTAAAGAAATTTTTTTTTTTTAATTACTTATTATTATTCATTTAATTAAAATTTTTTGTTTTACAGCCAGGTCTGTAAAAAACATCGTTTTTATTTTTTTAAGCCACTGAAAAAACCGATTGCCCTCTTCATTTGTGTTATGCACAACATATCTTAGAGTATAAGACACTCGAACTTTTTTATATAAGAGAGAAATCAAAAATTATTTTTCTTTTTATAATAGCAGCCCGCGAGATATAGCCTCGCGTCTCAGATCAATAAGTAGCTTGAATGTATTTAAAAGCGCTTTTATACTAAAGAACTTAATACATTAAAGAAAAATCAAATTTTATGAAATTAATCTAAAAAAACCCTTTTTAACATAAAGAGGTGTTCGGTTTAAATAAAATTAAGAACTAAGTCTAATTCTGCAGCTCATGTCAAAGCTATTTGTATTATATACCTGATTGTTAGCTTGAGTGCTACTCTTGTTGCAGAGTATTTCATTTATGAAAATCAAGATTCATAAGTAAATAATCGATTTTCAAAAATATATGGTCGTTTAAGAAAAAACCTTAAATCAAAAAATTCAAAACTCACTAAGTAAATATAATTTTTGTATTACATTATTAGTACTGTTTTACTTACTATACATTACGCTTTTGTTTTATTAAAAGTTAAAGTAAAGTTTTTTTTAAACTATAAACCATTATTTTTGTTAGAAACACAATGTGAAAAAATGTTTATATAAATTGAATCGTTTTTAATACATTTGGGACGGTTGAGGGGGGGAGAGAGGAAGTATAAAAGTACATTTCTTCCAAAATAGTTTAATAAAATAGTTTTTTGTTTTAGCTCAATAAAACAGTTTTCTATTATAATTCAATTAAACAAAAATAGTAAAGTAGAAGATTGCCATTATATAGTAAGCAAATCTTCAGTTTTTTTGATATAAAGCAACGTAAGCACACGTATTAAAGAACCACCAATAAAAATGTATAAAGAAAAGTAACGCGCATCAAAACTTAATTAAAAACAAAACATTTGAAAAAGCAAGTAGTAAAGTTCAGCCTAGTTTTTGCGCTTTAGAATGCAACAGTGGCGAAATCAAGTAGAGTTTGTTTATTAAAAAGTAATAGATAAAGACTTTCATTTGTTTTTTTACTTACATATTTTTTGTTAATTAAATTATACTAGAAATTTCATTTATTAAAATATAGTGGGAAACAGTGTATAGATGTCAGAAGTCTGAATTGTTAATTAAAAAGTAAAAAATTTTAAACTAAACAAAAATTCAAAATAAGAGACAAAATATATGTTTGGAAATGAGAGAATATAAGTGTACAAGATTAAGAACCATATTATAATGAACTTTAATATTTTATGTGTCTGTTTATTTGTTAAAACCCACTTCAATCTGAAAATTTTTTCCGTTTCGTTTACTGTATTTTTTAATTTTTAATTAATATTCAAAAGATTTTAAAAATTTTTTACATTCTCATATTTAAAACAGAGTTTTCTGAAGTGCTTTTTATATATAAGATTTGACTGCTTATTTATGAAAAAAAGGTTTCGTATATATGAAAAACTCTGTAAGCGATGATCGATTTTTGTTTTTTCATCACTTCGTTAATTAAAATTTTTTTTTCGTTTCTTAATCAGAAATATACACGATTTATGCAACATTTTTTAGACGATAGTGTAGAAAAAACATAATTTCTTAACAGTAATAATTAAAAGGCTATAGAACTGACACGAATATATCAATAAGTGGAAGCGTTCTACATTTTTAATAAAAGAAAAGGTTGTTAGTATTTATTAAAATCCAGATTATCAACAGTAGATTACGAGCAAATGCACAAGTAGATTGTTTCCTAACAGATAGATCTTATGAAAGTTGGTTATTTCAAGAGATATCTGAATTTTTAGTATTTTTTATTAAAAACCGAAAGAAAAAGTTTATTATACTCAATTAAAACACATGTTTTAAGACATTATTATTGTTTTACAATAGCTCTTCTATCTAAAAACATCATTCTTTTTTATTGTTGCGTTGCTGTTCGAATCTTCAATATCGTGTCTCATTGTATTTTTAAGAACGTTCTTTTTTTTAGAGTTTAGTGTGTTTATAGTCGGTGAAATTAGGCTAAATATTTTAATTTATATAGTTTAATTTTTTGTATTTTTTCAGGCTTTTTTTTATCTAAACACATTACATTCTCTTGCTTTGTTTTGTAGTTAAAATTTTATTCATTAATTTTCGAATATTCACAGAACTTTTGTTTTTCTTTAAGTCTTGCGAACATAAGTTTCAATAAAAACGGATTTCATAAGCGGTTTTAGTGGTTTCTTAAGTTATTATGCTTGCGGTTAGGTAGCTTAGGCCGTTAAAATATTATTTAACGTATTTTTTGTAGCATTCGAGTGTTTCAAAGGCTTTCAGCCCATCAAATAAACAGTTTTAACGCTTTCTATTCGGTTTTACTGTTTCTTTATTATGCCTATATGCTCCTCGTAAGGCAATATTTTCGTCTATCCGAAATTTCTAGTTTCGAGTTTATGTAACGACAGCTCTCATTTTAAAAAATATCACATACTTAAAATCTCGTCTTATTAAAACAATTTTTTCAATATATATTTTTAAGATTGTATATTTAAGTCAAAGCAATGAATATACATTTTCAATATAAATGAAAAACAAATATATATAATTAAAACATAACACATGTCTTTAATTACACAAGCACCACCAACTGCATTAGAGCTCAAAGTTACTGAAAAAGTCCAAAGACCACAAGTACGCAATTTGACTTGTTTAAAAAGGCCTCCTAGCCCAACAGATCAGCTCATTGACTTGCAGGCTATTAAAACACACGAGGAATCAATCAACCGCCTTGGCTTTCTTCAAACCTCAATTAGAAACCATGAAGCCACAATTAAACACCTTCAAACTAAATTACATGAAACGAAAAACAAGATAGAACGAGTAAAAGCTGTTCCTTTAATAATAGGACAATTAAATGAAATAATTGATGAAAAAACGGCAACAGTAAATTCTTTTTCTGGAATCTTGTCGGTTGTTAAAATCTTATCGACAGTTGACAGATCTAAACTTAAACCAAATGCGATTGTATCTTTAAATAAAAATTCCTTGGCTGTTGTTGATATTTTACCCCCTGAAAGTGATACCTCCATTGTTGTTTTAGCACAAGAAGAAAAACCGGATGTTCAATTTTCAGATATTGGGGGATTAGAAATGCAAAAAACCGAAATTAGGGAGACTGTGGAACTGCCTTTATCTAAACATTCGCTTTATAAACAAATTGGAATCGATCCACCGCGTGGCGTTTTACTTTACGGGCCACCTGGTACTGGAAAAACTATGTTAGTAAAAGCAGTTGCCAATTCTACAAATGCAACATTTATAAAGGTTTCAGGTTCTGAATTTGTGCAGAAGTATTCCGGCGAGGGTCCTCGGATGGTACGAGACGTGTTTAGACTTGCAAGAGAAAAAGCTCCATCAATTATATTCATTGATGAAGTTGATGCTATCGCTACAACTCGTTTCGATGGTGCGACTTCTGCTGATAAAGAAGTACAAAGAGTTTTAATCGAGTTATTAAACCAAATGGACGGGTTTGATCAACATGAAAACGTCAAAGTTATTATGGCAACGAATAGAGCAGACACCCTTGACCCCGCGCTGCTTAGGCCGGGTAGATTGGATAGAAAAATTGAATTTCCGAATCCGGATAAAAAACAAAAGAGACTAATTTTTGCAGCCATTACTAATAAAATGGCTTTGTTTGGGGATGTAGACTTGGAGTCTTTTATTGATCGTTCAGATGTTCTTTCAGCTGCTGATATTCAATCAATTTGTCAAGAAGCCGGAATGTTTGCAGTGCGGAATTCGAGATATACAGTTCATATGGAAGACTTTGAAAAGGCTTATAGTAAAGTGCTAAGCCGAAAGAAGGAAGATTTCTTGTTTTATAAATAAATCTTTCTGTGAGCTTTTTTTTCAATATTTTACTTCTAAAGTTAGTTATTCTTGTTGTAAGACATATTATAAAACAGATATTTAATAAAAATAAATAATTTGGTTATAAAAAATAATAATAGAAAAAAAATATAAAAGAAATAAACAGGAATTTGCAATGAAAAAAAACAAAATAACATGTAACACATGGGAGCAATATTTTCCAAAATACAAGATTTCATAAAAACCAAAAAAGAATCGGACATAATAATAATCGGTCTTGATAACGCCGGTAAAACTTGTATTCTTCTAACTCTGACAAAACCGGGAAAGCAAATAATGTCTTTACCAACTATCGGCTTCAATGTAGATACAATTAAAATAAACAACGTAAATATTCGCGCATATGATTTGGGGGGACAGAATGAGATTCGTGTTTTATGGAAAGAGTATTTACAGACCGCTAAGGGAATAGTTTTCGTGGTTGATTTTGATGATGTTGATAGGTATTCACAGGCAGCTGAGTGGTTGCATAAATCAGTAGATGATGCGGCAAAAAATGGGAAACAAGTTCCATTATTGGTCTTAGCAAATAAGGTGGATAATCCGAACAAACCGGAATTGGAAACAGAAGTGGCTCAGTTGTGTCATGCATTAAAATTACAGAGTTTAAAGGGATCTTGGAAGGTTTTTACAACCAGTACAATAACAAGCATAGAAAATCCAAATCCTCTTTCAAATATTTTGAAGTCTTTTGAGTGGTTAGTTAATGCAATTGACCGGGAAGATTCTTAACAGTTGGGAATTAATAATTAAACTTTTTCCTTCTGTTTTTTTTAATTATTTTAACGTATTTGTTAAAGAAACGGAAAATTAAAAACGCTTATTAAAAATTAATATATTTAATATTGCATAAAGTCAGTATGAAACATACAACTAAGAAAGGCAGACATTATTGCAAACCCGATGACAACAGAGAACAGCTTCCTTATTCGTAAATTAATATTATCATTATGTTTAAATTCTGAGTTTAGCATTTCAATAAATCCAATATAAAAAAAACTGCCCGAACTAATTCCAATTAGCAAATTTTTTGTGAAACCAGCTTCCGTAATTTTGTCCGTTTTGGCAAACATTCTACTAATTAAAACTCCCATAATAGACCCAAATGGAGTCAAAACTGAATATATTAGAACTAATAAAATCTTAATCGTGTCTTTGAACCCCGAGATTTCAATTGAAAGACCGAGAGAAAAGGCTTCAATCCATTTGTGCCCTAAAAGACTAACCAAGTTCCAAAATAGTTCAGTTCCTGTTTTTACAGGGATTGATACGCCTTCGAAGAATGAATGTACAGAAAGAGCCAAGACAAATATCAAAGCTTGTAACTTAGTTGATTTATCCGGTAAAGAGTCGCCTTGGTGATTACTATCAGGCCCATCAATGTATAGTTTGTCAATTGCGAAAAGAATTAAAAATGAAACTCCAGCTGCTAAAGGAGCTTCCAAGTTTTTTATTTCATATAAATCAGGAAAAACGTGTAAAATGATGATTGAGAGAATAACCCCTCCCGTGAAGCATTTTATATAACTACTTATTTTGAATTTCATTGTGTATCTTGGAAGCAATGCGAATGTTAATGTATAAAAAAATATAAAAAAGGGGTTTTTAAGAACCGTAATATACACAGCTTCGGACATGGGATTTTTTTTGAAAAAAAAAATTCTCTTTTTTATCCACTTCAATTTTCTTTTTCTTTAGACAGTTAAACGGTGTTTTTTATCGAATTTAATCGAGTTAAATTAAATGATTGTGTAATCAATCGAAAGTTTTTAATAAAAATCCGTAAATATAAAATATTCCCAAAATATAAACAAATCGGTTTTTATTAACCCTTTTAGGATGTTTCAGTTTGGATACAAATTGATTTTCGATTATTATGTAATGTAAAAATAGATAATCAACATTTAAAGCTGCGTCTTAACAAAGTTATATTATATTTCTAAATTTATATGACTCTATTTAACAAAATATGCTTTATTATTCCACAAAAATGTATGTAATAGTTGACCTTGTGTCAGTATACTATATAGAAACCCCGTATGTCTGTTGAAGTAGCTACTTAAAACTTTAGCCACGAGACGAACTCTTAATCTATTAACATTCTCAGGTCTGCTTAACTTATTTCATAATTGTTTTTATTATTTGAAGACAGAAACTTCACGCGCACATACTAATCTACACCAAAAGAAACATCTCTCTCTTAATAACCTAAGTTGAAAGCTTTTTCTGTTTAATCTGAGTTCTCGATTATTTATACCACTTTCAATTTTATACAATATAACGCCATCGTAAGCAGATACATAAACATAAAAAAAACGTTTATATACTTGAATGTATTAAAAACACGTGGCTTACACACAATAAGCGCTATAAATTTCACTATTTGCGAGTTTAAAAAACGAGAGTGTTTATTTAAAGTGCACTCTGTTGATTTGAATAATGTATTTAATTTATTGCAAGACTCAAACAAATTATTGGTTCGAATACAGCAGCCTTAATCGATAAATAGAGATGTTTAAAAAAAATAAAAACCTGCCTACGATAAAGCTAATAAATAGTTGCTGATTAGTTCAGCCCAAGAACATTATAATCTTATATCAATCGAACACAAGAATGCGAAATAATATTATCTTGTTTCAAATATTCAATCTTTTTGTTGACAAAATATAGTGTATTTTAAAGCGACAAAAGATTAAAAGTAGTATTTTTCTACATTCACGTCTTAAAATAGTAAGGTTCTGTATTTCAAGATCTAAAATAAACGGAATAGTGTGTGGTTTCAAGATGTATTTTTTACAATTAATATATTTAAGCCAAGATTATTTGATTATTATATGTGGCTAAATGATATTCAAGCTGTTTTTTACTGGAAACGACTACTATATTAATAAATGTTTAAGGCATAAAAAATATACATGCGAATATATTGAAAGGGTATGTTTTTTTTATTATAGAGGAAATTTTTTTTAGAAACAATAATGCTTGTTTTAAAAACATTTCAATGAGTTGTATTTATAGCTCTAGTAACTTATATGATTTTTTTGAAATAAATTTGTTAGTTACATTAATTTTAACTTTTATGCGGTGAATAGATTGAAGTTTTAATTACGAAAAGTGTTAATTAAAATTAGAATGTTTGTTAAGAAAATTTTTTGTAAAATATAATTTAATTTCATTAATAAACTAAAGCTGTTTTTGAAAATAAACGATCTTTTTTTTTTCTTTTAATATTTTATTATATTACCTTATATGATTCTAAGTAAAATAACTGAAGAGACAACTGTCCCACCAACCCGCTCTTGTTATCTTTGATAAAATGAAATATATAAATAAAACTAAGCATATCTATACATCCCTTACATAAAAAGACTCATCCACTCTGTTTGAGAACACGGCTCTGCCGATTTTTTTTTATTGGATAAACACGAAAATAAAAATAGAAAGTACACCAACGCCTATTTTCTACTAAACAGTACCGACAACCTTTTTTATCACACACTTATCAAAAAACATTAGTGCCGCCGTTTAAAGTATTTAAGTAAAAAACGTATTGACTGAGAGAAGCGTTTAAAGCACTTCTCAAAATCCTTCACTTCACCATTTTTACTAAAAGATCTCGAATATATAAAAGTGTTATTTTTATCACTTCGCTTTTGTTTGAATTTACATGTCGTCGTGTTATGTTCCCGTGATATATCTAATTGTTTAAGCTATATTTTTACAAATTGATATATAAACTAACGAACAATATAACAGTTATCTTTTATTAATCGCCTGTCTGTCATTACGACATCCAAAATCAAATTATCCTGATACTCAAAGACCCGTAAAAGAACAGTACATAAAAAAAACCAACAATAATCTCAAAAATCAAATATATATATGAACACCTTATTTCAGATAAGAAGTTCAATTTCTATAGTTTCTGTAAATACTTTGGGGGTTAAAAACCTTTTTTGTTGAGAGCAGGATTGTTTTTGAAAATTGTACTTTTTTAAAAAAAAACTTTTTTTAAACTTCTCCTTTTCAATCGAAGCTACTTAACGAAAAAAAATACAATTCTTGTTTTCATTCCAGCAGCACAAAAAAGCCACAAAACACATGAAACTAAACATAAAAAAGCGTTTAAAAAGTAATAAATAAAATTTTTTATTAAACAAAAAGTGACAAAAGTCTCAGAACTAATTAGGTAGCTTTGGTTTTCTCCATAACATAAGACAAACGCGCTGTTTCATCATTGACTTAAGAATTCACACAACTATCTACTTTTATAGTAGACAATTGCACCGGTAAGTAAAATAATTAAAAAAAACCCATCTTCTCTTTTTGGAGCATGGGGAAAAAATTACTTAAAAATTTTCACTAAAAAAATCTCCAATCCTCTGAACGAAAATGTCAACAATTTCACTTTCTTCTTCGATCAAACAAAATTTGAATGGCAATGTTTTTAAATATAGAGTTTTAAAAATTTGATTCTCAACAAAACTCACATTTTCCAGATATTTCAAAGATTCGTTTTTATCAAAAATGATCAGCAACGTTTTTAAAGAATTAAACGAATTAACGTTTAAATTTTGAAATATTCCGTCTGTAAATATGACATTTAAATCATCTCCGAATTCGGAAATAAAATTCAATGAAGTTGAAGTTCCAGAAAAATCAAAAAAATTAAGTAAATTTGAATTTCTTTCCATTTTTTCAAAATCATCCGAAAACTTATAAATCTCAAACTCAATTGCTAATTCAAAGAGGCTGTTCATAAATTCATTAATTAGTTTAAATAACTCTGTAATAAAATCACCGTAATTTTCTTTCATAGAAAAACTGTTGTCAATGAAAATGTTGAATTTGTAATCTTTTTTATTTTTGTTAATTCGCCTTTGCCATATTTTATTTTGAGTAAAATTTGAAGCCAAAAAGGGTATTATTTTTTTGATATTCAACTTTTTTCCTGTAGGAAAACCGCCTGAATATTTTGTTGTTTTGTTGTCTAAAAGAACCGCCTGTAGTTTCAGTTTCATGTTTTCTAGATTTTTGATTTCTATAGCCCGGGTTTGTATCTTTAAAGATCTCAGGTTTTCGGTAATATTTTCGGATTCGCCAGGATTGCCCGTTTCTTCTTTTTGTTCTTCTTCTATTTTAGATTCTTCGTCACGACAAAAACCTGTGTCTCCAATTTCGAGCCCAACGTCCAGCTCTTCATAATTTTCGCCAGTCCCTCCGCCTTGATTGTTTTTGGATTCAAAGTCTTTGTACTCGTATTTTTGCAGCTCTCCTTCTGTATTTTCAAAATTTTCCTCATGACTATCTTCTTTCTCCACGGACACGCCATCGGCGTCTGAAACAGAGTTAGTTTCAGTTTCTTTATCGCTGTTTTCTGTCGTCTCAGACTCATTATCTATAGATATTTCTTCTTCCTTTTCTCTGTCACTGCTGTGTGTATCCTCGCCGTTTTCACCTAGACTGCTTTCCTCGCTCGTATTAGAGCCCTCTTCCTCCGCACTTTCTTTTATGTCATTTATTTCATCAACAGAAGCTGTCAAATCTTCTTCGTTGCTTTTTCCGTCTCCAAAATCTCCCTCATTCTCAGCACTCACCTCTTCGGCTTTATCACTTTGAGAACAACTATCTCCATCCGCAGATTGTTGATTCGACTCTCCCTCTTTCTCATCTTCCATAGCCTCATTCATATCAGTGTCTTTGACCTCCACTTGTTCCAATCTCTTTAATATATAAATAGCAAGCGGAATAGACGGAAAAGCGATTAGTAAATTGACATACGAACTTAAGATCTGTGGACTTCCTAGTTTAAGAAAACTGAATACAGCAACACCCAACAAAATCTCAGTCTCATTATATTTTTCTTCCAACAACACCCGACGAGTAAAGAAAACATTAAATTCAAATTTACGTAAGTTATTTAAAGTAAACAGAAATTGTGATTTATCGGCCATTAAATATTGGCATAAACAAATACCGGTCTCTTGTTTTGGCTTCAAATGAAGTGTTACTTCTGATTTACACGTTCCATAGCAAGTAATTTTTTGTGACGAAATGTGTTTTTTTAGTTTGATGTCTTTTATGAAACCTGTGATGTGTTGTTTTGATATGATTTCTTCTTCTTTACATTTGTCTACACAATTTTCTCGGCTTTGTTTTTTTATGCCAATGTTTGTGAAAAGCTTTTCTATTTTAATGATTAAATGATAATAAATTAAGGAAAAGTTGTAGAATTCAGGAACGTCGCCAATAAGTTGATTTGGTTTCGTGGAAATGTTTTTAATAAAATATAATGTCTCGTAAAATCCCCCCACAGAATTATTTAAAATTAAATGCTCAATGTCCTGTAAATTAATAACCTCCTGTGAAATAAAAGCCATTTTGGTAAAATTCCGATAATTTTCTATATTTTTGATCGGGTTTACGATGATATTTTTTAAAATTAATTCTTTCTTACATTGTTCTGTTAAAATCAACTGTTTCTTATTAAACTTTGTTGTAGAGGCTAAAGCCTCAGAAACGTCTTTTAATCTTTTGAGTGCAAAATCCAAATATTTTTCAGAAATAATTTCTTTTGTCCTTTTGAAGATTTCCACCAAGCATTCTTCGGTCAAATACTCTTTGTATAATATATCCTCATTCAAAATTAAAATCGTTTCAAGAACAAACTCTGCTTCAATGCACTCCAATTTAGTGAACTTGTTTAACTTCAGAAATAAAAGTTTGCTGAAAGAATTAGAAATATTTTCTTTTCCTTTCAAACTTTTTTTATAACCGGACAATGCTACTGTATAATTTGGTTTTTCTTTTAGCATTTCGGAGAAATAATTCTTTCCATTTCGTTTTTTATTTAATTTATTGTATGCGATTGTTTTCAAGACGGGTAGAATTTCATTAAATTCGTTGTTTGTAGTATTAATTATTTCCTTTTGACCTTTTTCTGTTTCTAGATTTGAAATTAACGATGTGATTATTGAATAATCTCTTGAAGCGAGCTTGTTAATTTTTTCTAAGTCCTTCCTTTTTAAGTCTCGTTTGTTTAAAAAATTTATTGTGCTTTGATTCTCGTCTTTTAAGCGTTTATTGTATTTGTAAATGTTAATTATGTTTTTAAGAACCTTCTTGGAAATGTGTGTTTTAAGTAAATGTTTGATTTTTAAACGTAAAGGGTCGACGGCTAAAACGTTTAATATTTTTGTGATTGTGACATCTGAAAATTTAGGAGGTTTTAGTAGTTTGTATTCAAAGATTTCTTCTAAACGTGCGTTGTATTTATGTGTTTTGATTTCTTCAAGGTCAGAATATTCTGCATTTTTTTGCACGAAAAGTTCCGTATTTTGCACAGTTTTTTCCGTACGTATATCTGTATTCTCAAATTCACCTTCTTTCGGCAGCGGGGAGATCTCATCAATAGGTATATCATGGCTACATGAAATAAAATCATAATCTGTCGCCTTATAGAATCCTATTATAAACAAAATCCCTTCCAACTTATAATCAAATGTACAATAAATTTTTTTCGCAAAAACGCCCTCGACACGTTCGCCCAATGAGCATATCTTCTTATAAACTTTATAATGTGGATCTGTAGTTTCTTTTTTACTTAAAACATTAATTTGTTCGATATTTAGAAAATTAGACAAAGAGTCTGTTTTTCTGAGACGTTTGTCTGTTTCGATTAACTTTAGTTTCATATCAGAACAGCAAATTATGGTTTCATCTTCGTGTAAAAAATTCAAGAATTCGTCTAAATCTCTATTTGTTATTGAAATGTTTCTAAAAGGAAACAATTTCTCCCCATTCTTATCGAATTGGAAATCATATAAGGTTTCAACATAACCACCGAAGAATTTCAACGATTCAAATTTCAAAACATTTTTATTGCCATCAATAAAAACACACCTGTCTAAGACTGCAGGCGAAACGCTCAAATCATCAACCACCAACACAATTCTACACTTTACATATATCTCCTTATTAAAAAACTGAAATGTCTTGTTATCAAAAATACTATTAAGTCTATCAAATATAGCTGGATTGACTTTGTCAGGGAAGTGAATTACTAGAAGTTTGTCTTCCTGTAGAAAACGAATGAAGTCCGAATATTTAAATTCAAATATTTTAAACCATTTATTTTCTTCTGTTTCGTCATTTTTTTTGCTCAAGATATGTGTTTCAGACACGCAAGAAACGTGGCTTGTTGTCCGCTCATATTCTCCAATAAAATCAGAAATCTCTGTCTCAGAATTACAGTAAAAATGATTGGTTTCAAACACGGCAATTAAGTATTTTGTGTAGAATGTGTTGTGAATAAGAATCGGAATATTAAAATATAGAGCCCTAAAAAACATTTCTATTTCCCATAACCAAGTGCTTAAAAAGATAAAACTAGGGGGCACGAAAATTTGTGTTTCTCCAATCAAAATGTTTGTCGTTGCAGAAACTTCTTGGAAGTCGAACTTACAATTTATTTTGTTTTCACTAACTGCAAGTTTTTTATATTCGTCTGTTTTCTTTTCTGAATGGTAATATATATCACTTGATAATGTATTGTATAAAGGCATAAGTTTGTTTATAAGATTTTCACCCAACCTCTCAACTTTAAAACAGTCTCGCAAAGAATAGCCAAGCTTATAATACTTCGTTGATTTCAAGATTTTTTCAACTTCCCTTTCTGTATATTGAAATTTTAATCTAATGAATCTGTCTAAGAAAGATTTGGGAAGAGCTTTTCTGTTGTTATTTTTAAAGATGGGATTCATTGTTGCCACAATTTTTGCTTTATTTTTTATTTCGACACCATTTATATTTATAGTTCTTCGGTAATCCAATAAGGAATTTAAACCTTCCAATATATTCTGGGTGCATAAGTTGATTTCGTCTAAAATTATGATACCACCATTTTTTACGATATCAACAAAAATTGAAGATTTAAATTTTAAAGTTTTGAGATCTACAGCTCCAACGAAATCTGAAAATTCCGTCGCATCAGATAAATTAATTCTCAAATAATTCAGTTGTAAATACTTGGCTATTTCGATTATCAAAGATGTTTTTCCTACCCCGGGCGGGCCTTCCAACAAAACAGCATCGTTTAAAACGAAAGCTTTTGCCAACTGAAAACAATTAAAAGTTTTAAAATTATAGGCACCTTCTATTTTAAGCTTTTTCGATAATTGGTCCTCGCTCATCATTTCGAAAGATGTCTTTGAGAAGAAACTATCCTTTGTAATCATGAATTCACCAATCTTGATGCAGTCAGGTGTTGCAACGAATTCATAATTAGAAACGTCTATCGTTTCTGTTCCTATCAATCCAGATATCTCTAAAGATAATTTGTATTTCTTAGCGAGAGGCATTTTGTAATCTCTGATTTTATTTAGAAATCTCGCGCTTCTCTCGATTTTACGTATTGAACAGTTGTTTTTCAGTAGTATGTCGGACACTATACCGTATCCAGCCCTGTCGTGTTTGTTACGAATCACCTCATTCAAAACATTTAGATCGAAGCCGAATTTCTCAAATATCCCCTCATACGCACTGAAAGAAAAATATAATTCAGTAAATCTGTTCCTTAATGCGGGTGACAACTCTCTTTTACCAAAATCATTTCCTGGGTTCATTGTACCAACAATCCTAAAATCCGGATGTGCGATAATTTCAGTATTTGTCTCAGTCAAATAAAGAGAGCGTGAATCAAGAACAGAATTTAGTCTTTCAATAACCGAATCTGAACACAAATTGAGTTCATCCAATAATAAAATAGATCCAGTTTGCATAGCTTCAACCACAGGGCCGTTAATAAATTCAATACAAGAATTGTTGACTGCAAACTGACCAATAAAATCAGAAGCTTCAATGTTTCCATTAAAATTAACTGTTATTAATCTTTGATTTCTATTCTTAGCTAAAAGTTCCACTACTTTAGTCTTGCCGTTTCCCGTATCTCCAACAATCAATACATTTTCTTTATTTTCAAGCGAATTCAAGACACAAACAATTAATCTTTTATGTTCCTCTGTAAAAAAGAAATTTGAGGCTTTGAGTTTTATTTCATCGAAACAAACATTTATGAACTCGTTGAATATCGTTTTTAAACAAATATTTTCATATTTATAGTTTTTCTGTATTTGTTTTTTAAACACGTTTTCTACAATTAAAATATCAGTTAAAGATCTCTGTCTTTCTCGAATTAACAATAATCCGTTAATAATCAAACTCAAAAGGTCTTTATTCGGCCTGTCTGTCCATTTAAAAATATCCCGCAACGTAATTAAGCAATTCAAGGAGCGGTAACCTTGGAGATCTACAAATATATTTAAAATACATTCTATGAACCTTTTAGGTTTTTTTTGTTTTATTAAAATTTCTGTCAGCTCATCGACGCTTTTGGTTAAAATCGGAATTTCAACAAATCTGTTTCTAAAGGCCGTTGATAAAATCTTCCTTCCTGAATAATTCTCGTTTTGAGTTGCGATTAATCTAAAGTTTTTGTGCGGTTTGATAGTTCCTAGTTCTGTAACATATAGCTCTTTATTGTCATCTAAAAGTCTGTTTAATGATTCCAAAATATCAGTTGGAGCTAAGTTTAATTCATCCAACAATAAGGTTGCCCCTTCATTTAAAGATTTAATTAACGTTCCGGGCTGGAATTTGAAACCAAACTTTTCTTTACATTTTGACGTATAAAACCCGAAATAATCCGAGGTTTCTGTATTTTCGTGATTGTTTATTCTATAACATTTTTTTTTATACGCGTCGCACAAATAATAAACTAAAGCTGTTTTTCCGGTGGACGTGTCTCCGTATAAAAGAATGGGCAAGTCTTTTTTTAATGCCAAACAAATTCTATTTAAATTAACGTTGGTTCTTTTGTCAACGTGAAATTTGTCGCTAGATTCAAATTGTTTGATTCTCAGATCGACAGAAAACTGTTGTTTTAATAAAATATGTCCTTTAAAAACGCCCTCTTCTGGCAGTTTTGAAAACAATAATAAATCACAAAGAGCACACAAGTCGACAACATCTTCACAATTTAAAATAATTCTGCTCAAAATTCTTCCGGAAATGTTCTGCTTGTTATTATTATTTATTGGTTCTCGAATAAATTTCAAGAAAAATTCTATAAAATTATTGCACAACACGCGTTTTTCATTTTCGACACAATCCTGTGTATTTTTATCGTTTTGATATTTCAGTGACAATTTGTGATTTTTTTTAAATAAATGTTTGATCACAATTTTAGTATCTTCCTCATCTCTCAAAAAATCATCAAAATAAATTTTTTTAAATCCCCTGCCTTCAAAATATTTTTTTCCGATGTCGTTCATGCCAGCAAATAACTTGAAGTTTTTATGGAATTTTATTTCCTGTTGAGTATCAAAATTATACAAGCTTTTTTTAAGTACAATAGCTTCTAAAAATTTAAGTACGTGGTCCTGACAGAGATTTATTTCATCTAAAAGTATCCATTTCCCCGACTCTATACAATGTAAGAGAGGAGTTTTTTGATACTCGAAATGTTTGTCGTTTATCTTGTAGTATCCGATTAAGTCCTGAATCTCAGTATCCGCTGAGCAGTTAAGAACTATAAGTTGATCTCTATTATGTACTTTCGCGAATTCCTGAATTAATAACGTTTTACCAGTTCCCGTATTTCCAATTAAGATGACTGCGACCTCTTCTCCCAGAAATGTTTTCAAGTTTAATAAGGTGCTTATTACAGGTTTGGTCGGTGCAAGGTTTTTAAAAATTTGATTATCGATCAATTCTCTCATAAATGTTTTGTTACTGGGCGTGACTGAAATAGCTGTTTCATCATTAGAAACAATAAAATCTTCTTCGAGAAACAGTTGTTTTCTTGCGTGAGATTTTATAATATCTTGGTCTTTCAAGTACAAATTAGAAATCCTGTAAACAATATTTTCATAAAAAAAAGACCTGTTTTTAATATTTTGATTTTCTTTTATTAGAAGAAACTTGTGTATTTCATTTTTAATTTTTTCTACGTTAACTTTTTCATCGTCTTCTGTAATAGAATAGAAGGCATCAACAGAAACTGTGAAATCTGTCCTGTGAAAAACTTTTGATGTTAAAACAATTTTCATATCAAGTTTTTCAAAAAACGGTTCTAAAAAACATAAAATACTTGGTTTTTCGTGCACGTTAGTAAATATTAAGGTGTCAGTTTTACTAAACAATAAACCTTTTCGATAGTTGATATCTTTTCCAAATATATAACCTCCAATTAGTTGCTTGTATTCTGTGATTTCCGAACAATCAATTATCATATGTTTTTTGTCATTAAAAACATCTCTAATTAATTGATCGGATTGATTTCCGTAACACAAGACCGGTAGACCCAGGCTCAATCCATATTTAATTTGTTCTATTAGGAGTTTCGTCTGATTTGCTTCACATTTTACTTTCATGGAAGAATAAAAATGACCATACAAAATAATATATTCTTTTAATAAAAAAATTTAGTGAGAAAATTTTTTTTTCTTGAATTTGAAAATAATCAGTAAAAAAGATTTGCAGAAAAAACTTTTTGATAATTAAATCTTTACTTTTTTATTCCACAGTTTTTCTTCAATTTCTCGTATTTCTTTGTCAAAATTGTATCCTTTTGGGTAAACTATCGGTTTTTTAGGAGCGTTAATTACTTCGTGAAAAATTGACCAAGAATGTGGAATTTCAGCTGGGTTTACAAAAGGGAATGTTTCTATCCGGTTTAATAAAGAATAGAAGATTCCTTCATAATCATAAAAATCGTGTTTATATTTAACATACGATTTATTAAATATCTCAAGCTCGTATGAACCAAAATCAAAGTATATTCGCTCTTCTATAATCTCGAAAACCAGTTTTATATCCTTGCTATCGTTTCTATGCTCAAACTTAATGATTTCCGATAGTTCTTTAAGGGCTTCGTTTTTAAATTTATAAATTACTTTATAATCTTTAACATCCATTGCTTTACCTGAATACATCAGAAATGGCACACCTTCCCACCTCTCGGTATTTACAGATGCTACAACTAAAGCGAATGTCTCGGTGTTTGTTTCCATATTTTCCATTTCGTCCTTATATCCCGCGTACTGTCCAAATAATGAATATTCGTTTAAAAGCGAAGTATGTTCAAGCAAATCATTTATTCGATGCTGAACGCCGGAAAATACTGTAAAAAACTGCAATAAATGATTTACTAGCATGTCATTTATAGTACCTGTTTTATCAAAATATTTCCGCCCTTCCGCTGCTATATTTTCTTTTATGACTATTTGGCAAGAATTAATAAACTTGTTGTTCAGGATTGTGCTGTACGGTCGTGTTTGTAATAAGTTTATTGCTTCTATTGGTAAAAACTTTGTGATAAAGTGATCTATAAAAAAACATTTCACTGTTTGGTTGACAGAGAGAAGTTCTTTTATATTATTAAAATCTGAAGTGTCTTCTCCGAATGGTTTCTCGATTGCTAAAGTATTCCCCCCATAGCGCAAAATTTCTTTAATAACTGGATAATATAAGAAGGGTGGAAGAGCTAAATAAAAAACAGAGTTTTTCATATATGGGATCAAACCTCTTAGATCGGTGTAATCGCCGGGCACGATTTTGATTCGTTTTTCTATATTAGAAAATATGCTTTTGTCGCTCAGAATTTTTTGCTTCAATTTTTCTTCAGAGTTTCTATTGCAATATAGAATAACGCCTACGGGTTGGTTTATGTGATTAAGAGCGGGATATATTTTCTTGAAGGCCAAATGTCCACTCGATCCCATTATTACAATATTCTTCATGGTATGTGTTTATGAAGTGTTTTTATTAGCATTATATATAAAAACGACATGTTTTTAACTATTTATGAAAAAGGTTTATCTAAATAAAATATATTATGTTTCAAGTAATCATCAGAAGGCTTCTGTTAATATATTAACTTATTAAAAAAAGATTTTGTATTAATATTTTTATGTTTTTTTATCTTATCAATATTATAATACAGAGTTTTTATAGCTAGTATGACATTATCAAAAGACTAGTATGACATTGTACACTCCTACTATGACACTGCACACCTCTACTATGGCACTGCACACCCCTAGTATGACATTGTTCACCCCTAGTATGACATTGTTCACCCCTAGTATAACGCTTTAAAAATAAATACACAAAAAATCATAAAAGTTGTTTTAAAAATAAAACTTTACTTAATTAAATATTATTTCTTTGTCAAGAGACTTCGAAATATATTGAAACATTTTTCTGTAATAACCCACAGTATTATTAGAAGTAATTAAGTGAAACCCGTTTTCAATTAACGCCATAAGTTGTTTCTCGTTTAGTACATTTCTTCTATTAACATGATCCTTTCATTTTGAAAATATATTCTCAATCGAATTTAAAAAAAGAGAATAGAGAAAGAGATATAGACATTCAAACCCTGATTTCTCAATTAAAGCCTTAATTTCGCAAGTCTTTATAAAATCTAACATTGTCCTTAGTTAAAACTGCATTTTGCAAATCTGTCTGCCTTAAAGTATGAAAAAGATTACGAAGATAGAAAGAAAAACTATTTGAATCATAAGCTGTTGTTTTTGATTTATATAAAACAACTCCTGATCTGTTAATAGCGCAACATATAGAAATATTCCTCGATCTAATTGAGGAAATAGTGAGTGTTGCTGGTGTTCTGACCAATGAGCGACCTCGGGACACTCTCATCGAAACATTAAAACCTACTTCATGAATGTAAACAATTTGAGATTCGCTGAACCGGCCCTGTAGATTGATAAAAGCGTGAGCATAATTGAATCTACATCGTTTTTTTCGGGAAAAAAATATAATCGCCTCAGTAATATGAAAACTCTTTGATAGTTTTGTAGAGTGTTAATTTCGATACAGAAAAATCGAATGTCTCCAAGCATGCGCTTGATAGTGATCTAAGAGAAATTGTGCAATCCTCATCAATCCAACTTCTTAAAATCGTTATTTGGCTTTCATTAAGTTTTTTTCGTGTATTAGTGGTTTTTGTATTTCTTTCTATTTTGTCACTGATTAAATATCTCCTTATATTTTCGGAAACCGTTGTATGCTTTAGTCCGATAACTCGAGGAATAGTGAAAGCATTGTCCCCTGAATTATAAGCGTCTAATACGCGTTTCTTAAGTTCATTGTTTATGAGCGTTCTTCTTACCTTGGATTATGTAATTTTTAATGTTTTTTTTAGCGTTTTTTTATATAAAAAATAATGTCATACTAGCTATGGACAATGTCATACTAGGCGTGTACAATGTCAAACTAGGGATGAATAATGACATACTAAGGGTAGGCATTGTCATACTAGGAGGATGTACAATGACATTCTAACCCTGGGTAATGTTATACTAGCTATAAAAACTCTGTAAGTAGGATAATAAAAAAAAAAGTAAAAAATCGTGAGTCTATAATCAACGCAAAAACCGTTTTAATTGAACATTAATTACTTTATGTATGATATTTCTGCACAAGAAACATTTACTCGATAAACACATTGTTTTATTATTATATGATGTTAAAAAAAAGAGAAAACGTTGTTAGAGAATCATCATATTGCGTGTGTAAATTTTCTAGTCATTAATTCTAACTCCTGGTGTTTTCGATATTTGACGCCCTGTTATAATCGACCTCAATGTTCTTGAGCTATAATATAGTGAGTTATATGGCGTAATAATAAAATATTCGAAACTGTGGTGTACGTTTTTTCACTTTAAATTGTTTGTAATGTTTATTATATGAAAAGTTTTGTAATCAGAAAAAACATAAAAGTTACAATTAGTTTCAAAAATTGTTTCAAATTGAATTTGGATTCTTGCATAATAGGAGCTTGTTCAAAAGAGTGCTGCGAAAATGGCGGTTTTTTTCGATCTTTTAAATTTATTTTCTCGCTATCTTAAGATCAAACACATTAATTTTATCTACATGTCTCGGTTCTCTCGTACACCATTTGACAGCGGTTCTTATAGCTGGTCTTTGATCAAGAGAAATGAGGTGAGTCTTTCGAATTTTTAAGTAAATTACTAGAGCTATTTTATGTGATTCTTGTTTTCTAAATTAAATCAAACAGTTTTGAATAAAAAACTACTCTGTAAAAGGATGTGTTTTTTAAAGTTATTTGACTAAATAAACATATCCAAAGATTATATAAAAGCTTTTTCTAATTAATCGGTTTATACTCAACAACCACACTTTTTGATTTGATTCAAAAAGTCTCAGGCTAAGGCGCAAAGGTTTTTTTTAAACATCAGCTCAGATATAAAGATGCTTGAAGATTTTGTGATATATTTTAAAATTTTTTTCGAAATACTACGCAAGTCTTTTTCTGACACAAATAAGCAATATTGGCAGTATATTGATTACAAGATATCTAAAAAAAGTGTTAAAATATTTAGCTTGCTTTCAATTTTGAAGAGCCGTAATTTTTGGGAAAAGAGTTACTTTGAATGTCAAAAAACATTCTACCGGAGACCTAAAATATTTTATTTTATTTAAAGTTTTTAAAAAATAAAAACACTGGTTATATATCTTTTAATAAAAAATTTTTTTATAAACTCTCAATGCTTTTCTCTTGATAAGAGTAAAATATTTCGGCAAGAGACATTGATTTTTTTTATTACAGAGTTTTTAAAATTGCGAAATGATATGTGAGTATTTATGTTTTTAAGTCAAATTGTTTGTTATTTGAAAATAACTTTGTGTAACTTTTACTGCTTTAAAAACCTCCTATTGTCAAAGATAATTATCTTATAAATTCTTGCTTAAATTAAAAAATATAGCACTTAATAAAAAATTTTTGCCACTTACTTCTGATTATTTTTATAAGTTGCAAACTTTATAAAAATATAAATAGTCGCAGCGTATTTTAAGCATAAATGTTTTCGTTATTTTTATTTTTCACAACGTTGAAGAATTCAGTACCCGGAAAGAAAATGAAAGTGTCATTTTTGTTGACAAGACAGGAATATTTTATTTTTACGCTTATATATTCATTTTATAATCAAGTGGAAATTGTGTTATAGTTAAAAAACAGACCAGCTTATATGTGGAGTTTTGAGCAAAAATATATATTAGAGTTTGTCTATAATTGTATATACTGTATAACTTCGATTATAACATATTGTTGAAATATTTTAAGTGAATAATTATATTTGACAAACAACTTTCTCTCGTTTTCGACATAAATTTTCGATTTTTGCATATTTTAGATTTTAACACGTAATTTTCTCAAATTGTGTTATAATCGAGATTTTTTTAAAATACTCTTGATAAGAAGAACAGCCGAAAAAAACAAATTGTGTATTAAACTGAAAATATAAATTATCAAGGAATTCATGTTATCTCTTTACACATAATTATAGCTTTCAAAAAAATTTAATATAGATCAAGGTGTTGTCTCAAAAATCGAAAAAAGGTTTGAAAAGAAAAGAGCACTGATGAATAAAAAATAGAGATGTTAAAAAAACAAGAAAAAAGCAATTTTCAAAATACAGGGTCTAACTTTATTAAGTTTATTAAATCTTGCAATAAAAACCCCTTGTTCGTAAAATACCAGATAATTAAATAAAAGCTTTGAGAATTACCGAAAGTCTCGTTGCATCAGTTTTTTTGATCAGTGAACGATGAATCAATAAGTTTAAATCAAGAAAAGATTTGATTTGTTTCGTCAAAAGACTCTTCTGACGAAACAAATTAAAATATTGCGAAAGAAACGCGTCAAAAAATTTTTAAACATTTCAACAAAATTACAATCCTAAAGACGCCTATAACACTGATAAGACTGTCTTTCTTTTGAAATATAATCGAATAAACCACTGTGTTTACTGAAACCAGCTAGTAAGCTATATAAAGGCACAACAAGAGACTCACGTTACATTGTTTATCTATGCAAGATACACGGTAAAGAACAACGTTCAGGGTACTTGTTATTAAAAATCAAAAAACACTAGATGTTTTAAAAACATAAAAAGTTTATCAGTCGATTATTATCTGATTTATTTCTTTAAAAGGTTTCTAAAATATTCAATAATTTGATAATCCAGCTTTGTTAATTGACAACGTCTATATTCATAACATATTTTTGAAAACAGTGTATTTTATCTAAAAACATATTTTTTATTTATCACTAAACTTGACGTCGGTTTAATGACTATCGGCTGAAAAGTAAACCTAGTTTTAAAAAAAGCCTGTATAAGAAATTTTAACAAAACGATATTTTCAAATTATGACTATGAAAAAAGTCTTAAAAAAAATATTAAATGAAATTGAAATATCAGTTGAAAGCTTAACGATAGACGCAGAAAGTACCACAATAAATCACTTTTTCTAATGTTTTTTTTAATAAAAAACAAGCTCGACAAATGAAGAAATGTGCGGCTTTTCGCCACAAAAAAACTAAAAAACGAATTACGAACAAAACGAAACAAACAAACTAATGAACTAACTAACTACCGAACTAACTAACAAAAAAAATATGAAAGTAACGAACGAGAAACATTAAATATTAATGAATAGATAGAGATTATTTCTCTCGGGCATACATAAAACTAAACATAATAGTTTACGTCTTTAAACCAGCAGATTAAATTAATTTTCGGCGTTTTTTAACTTTTTTTAAATTGCTTTTATTTTTTTTCGTCTTATAAAATAATTTTTTTTAACAAAAAGCTGTCGATTTATTTTATGGCGAAAGGCTACTTTTTGCCATATATCAAAAAACCGCCGAGTAGAGAAAAACGCAAAAAGTATCATAATCATTTCTTTTTTTATGCTTTTTTGATAAAAAATTAGGTTCGGCAGATGAAGTAACTGAAATAAGTCAGAGATTAATGTAAACAGCAATATACTGCACTGTCTAAATGTAAAATAAAAATTATCTGTAGCTCATGAAATATCTCTGTTCGTGTATGCAACATAGGTAACATTATTAATGAATTAATAAATTAAGTGACACACGATAAATCTTCTGTATATGATGAACTCGATTATATCTCAAACTATTTATAAAGAGCTATAAAACACCAAAGTAGTTTTTTCTTATCACAGAAAACAAAAACAGAAGAGTTCATGTTTTTAAAGACGTTATCTTTAAAGAACAAAAGAATCCTAGAATATCTAAAAAATCAGAACAGCTTGTTTTGTTTCAAACTTATTAAAAAAAAAATAGTTTTAAATGCAATCTTTTTTATTTAAGATTTCAATTCTAATGTAATTTAGATTTTAACATATTTTGCTGAAAAATATCAATATGCTATAATCGGGGTTGTACTGTATATATAAAAGTTTGTTTCTTATAAAGAGCGATATCCCTTGCTGTCGCTTCACATAATTAAAAACAAGAAAAAGATAAATGAATCTATACCACCCTGTCAACTTATTAATGAACTTATTTTGCGTTTTCAGGTTATATTGGAAAAAGTTTTTGTGCCGCACAACACGATATATATTGTTTGCCGGTCAATAGCAGCATTTCCTTTACCAAGCAATACTTTATATAAAGTGTTATTAAGAGCAATATATTTTTAGATTATGTCTTTTGGACTGTAGTTTTTATTTAAATTTTAACATAATCGAGAGTCACTGTTGTTTATCTTATAATAGTTTATGAGAAAAGATGTATTTTTATTTAATTAAAAAAAATCTTTAATTTAAAAAAAAGCGTTTCTTCAAAATAATAACACATTAATTAAAATATTGCCATTCAACAAAAAATTTTTATTGAGAAAGAAAATATCTTATTAAAAAAAAAATGTTATTACTGGATTATGAAAAAGCATATATAAAAACTCTTGTCTATATATAAAAACATATCCAGTTTTCTATATTATAAAAATTTTCTAAAAAATCTAGTAGATGCAATTTTTATAATTTGTCATTAGGAACGCTTTTTAAACTTATACACACACACTCGAATGTGAAATAGAGGATCTGAGTTGGCGATAGTATAACTGTGTTTCATATATATAAAGTTCCAGACAATTCTTTTTTATCATATAGAAATAAAAGCTTATTTCAGAAACAGAAAATTCACTGATTTTTTTCACAGCTATTTTTCAAAAAAAAAAATATTTTAGGGGGCGAAAGATATTAGTGCACAGATTTAAAAAATGTTGTTTTAAACCCATTTCTTTTATTAGAAAAGGCAAAATGTTTTTTTTAATACCTGCATATATTTCTGTATGTTCTATTAAAATCTCTTTAATTCATAAATATTGCTTGCATTCTGTCTCAGTTCATAACTTTTTAGATCGTTTTTCTTAGCTTTCTCTTATATTTCATTTACCGAAATTGACACAAACAAGATGAACAATCTTCACAGATGAAATTATTATTACTGTCGACCCAAGGCTCACTTTTGATCTACAATCCTAACAATAATCATTGTTTTTGTTAAAGATACGTAATCTTCAATTATAATTACTGCTTATTTTTTATTATATTGATTTTCTGAGTATATTGCATATTTCAAACAATTCAAAACTGTTTTATCGAACACCTTTCCGAGCCTTTTTTGTATAAATAATTTCATTTTTCAAACTAATTTTTTGTATAAATAATTTCATTTTTCAAACTAATTTTTTGTATAAATAATTTCATTTTTCAAACTAATTTTTTGTATAAATAATTTCATTTTTCAAAC
>SBJP01000011.1:0-17941 GCA_014805705.1 Cucumispora dikerogammari | reverse complement strand
TAATTTTTTTAAATTTTGTCATTTTTAGTTTATTCAAAAAGCTGAGATACAATATTGCTTATCTGAAAGTTATAAAGCTTTGATTGTAGGCACATTTTTTTATACATATATTTAATATTTGTTTTTTGAAGTAAAATTTTTTGCGAGCATAAAAGCTTCTGTGTTACGTTTTTTATATGTAATTCTTTGTAAAAATCAAATATACATATGGAAAACAATACTATTATTTTCTGTCTTCATTATCATAGCATCCCGAGAATTTTCTAAAATCAACACTGTTCAGCCACGATCTTGTATTACATGAATAATCACAATATTTATTTTTCCATAAACTTTTAAACTGTCGAAATTTTTTTGTGTGATACATAATAGCAGCTTTGAATTTAACAGGCTTGTTTATATTTGTACAAGTAAAATCATTACTCTGCCCTTATATTGTTTGTTGCTTTTATAAACAGATAATACACTGTTTTTTGAAAAAATTTTTCTGTAAAGAAGTAGGTTTTCGTCATAATTATAAAATTCACAAGAGTTATTTTTTTTAAACATATACATGACCCCTTCCTATCATTCGGGAAAATATTTCTTCTTCAGTAGAATGTTTAGATTTGAAAATATATATCCACGTATTAGTTCTTTTAGAGTTAAAAGTGTATTTTTTATGTAATTTTTATATCTTTCGTAATCGATTTTTGTTCGTTATAAACGCTTACTCTATTGTCTATAAATAATATTTTTTGATTACTTTTTCATAAATAGTAACAATTAAAAAATTTTATTTAAGATCAAGTTGTGTAGCCTTTTTGATTCACTGTGTCACAAAGAATTGGCAAAGATTCAATGGTTTAGACATAAAACATACTAACTCTTAAAGAAAGTATATCAGCAAAAAAAATTTTAGTTAACAAATTTATGTTATTAAAAGTTTATTAATTCTAGTTTTTTTTATTATACAAATAAACAAAACAAAAATATAAAAATAATGCGATATTTAACACTGTTTTTTAGACAATTTTTCTTACATAAATTATTAGATCGAAGCATTTGAAACCTGTTGAGACTTCTCAAGATGTTCATCGGGTATTTTAGTGCTATTTTTGTTCTTTATTTGCTTAATTTTGTTGAAAAAAATGCTCAAAAACGTATGTGCTTTAATTAGCGATATCATAAATATTGCAAGTTTTGTGAAACAAGGGTTGTTTTTGATTGATAGATATATATACATTACAAAATACAGTAAAGGTAAATTATCAATATTTCTTTAAGTTGAATGTCAAATTGCAAAACTAATTGTTTCTTTTGAAAAGTTACTGATAATTGACTTATGTCGACTGAAAATGAAGTCTAAAATATGTCAATATATTGTCGTTTTTTTCTGGAAAATTTGAAATATTTTCTCAATTTTATGTATAAAATTAGAAAGCAAGTTTAAATATTTTTTGTAGTTATAGGACTGTGTTTAGGCAGTTTTTCAAAGTGTACAAATTGTTAGTCTGGGTTTAATACCCTAACGGTTTCGGTTTCATTTCGAACGTTGTTATTATAGTTTCAAATATTGTATTTGATAGTTGTTTTTCATCTTTGAAAACGCACATTTAGATCATTGAAATGAAATGTCAAGTCTACTAAAAAAGTTAGATCTGTAAATCAGTTTTCATCACTTAGATATTGTATCGATTTTGTCTTTGATACTATAAACGACTTTATTTAATTTCGCAAATCAGAAAAACATATCAACATTTTACCTTGATTTAACCACCAACTTAAAAAATAGATGATGTTTTTATTATCATCATTAATAAGCTTCAAAAAATTTTGAAAAACAGAGATATTTCAATTCTTAACTCTTATGAAATTTACAATCTTAATCACAATATACTTTACTTGTTCCTGCTAAAAAATCTTTCAGAATATTTTTTCTTAGGGTACAACGCGGAATATTTGATCATATAATGATTTTTGAAGCGAATTGTATCGAATTGTATCAATTTTAACAAATCTTTTTTTTACGAACCATATCCGAAGCAACATCTGTAAACATAGAGATTTGTTGACAGTGAACGAATAAAATCTTCACGCCGTTTTTTTACATATCATATATAAATTTCTTGATTTTGTGGTGTAATTTATTGAAACTAAAGCAGACATTATCAAGTATATTATATTCGGCTTCAATATTTTTAATAAATTTTGCCATTTGATTAGTATTAGTATCATCGGCACTTTTATCTATTTCCAAAACATAAAACTTAGCATTATAGTCTTTTCTCTTCAAACCTTTTTCAAAAGATTTTCCTATTTCGCCAACTCGCTTGGCTACAGTCTGATGAGACAATCTGATTTTAGAAAAATTTAGTTTTTTCTTATGAAAGATATATATGCCGCTTTTTCACTACATTATTTTTTGAAAAAAGAAACGAAAAATTGTTTTTTTATATCAGGTTTGTGACTATATAACTATCTTTTATGATAGAACTAGTTTGAGTAGTTATTTTTTTTAAAACAACTTTTTTGAAATGATAAAGTTTTTTCTAATCCGTTTAGTTTGTCTTTACGATACATCCCTTAGTCGAACTATACTTTGTAGTATGTTTTTAATGTAAAGCCCTTTCAAATTACAGTCTTTAAAAACACGTTAATTTATCTATAAATTAAGCATTGCTTTAATATTCATTTCAATGAAAAAGCAGTTAGCAGTTCACCTATCGTTGAAAAAACAATTTTTTTATATTTTTATTTTTTTTGAACCCGTTTTCTTTTGAGTCTCAAAATGACTTTCTGGAATTGAAAAGTATAACTTAAAAATTAAAGAGCATATTTTAAAATCGAATAAAAATATACTCCCATAACATTGCAAGCATTTGTCTGCCTTTATAAATTTCACTAATAATCAACAATTATTTTTTTGCACGTTGATACGTATCGTGGAGAAAAAAGTCCATATCATTTTGTTGACTAAAAAAAGATAAAATAAATTACAGCCGCCTTGTTAATAATCGCAACAAAACATCTAGTTAGCTCTTTTCAAAAAATGAATGAAGTTTTTTTAACAAAATTGAGTTAAAATGGGTATTGTTTCCCCTTCTTTTTTCTCTAAATAAAAAATAAATCATTGTTATAAGCCAAGAGCTTTATGAGCTAACTAAATCCGGTGTACGGAAACTTTTGGTTGCTAATAAACTTTGGACTTTTACAAGGAAAAAGTTTCTATAAGGGATGTAGAAAACATATGATTTTAAAAACCAAAAACATCAGAATAGGTTTGGCTTGGCGATGTAAGTCTCTAAAATATTCGAAAAAAAAAGTTTCAGTTCGAAAGAACTCTATTTTATTTGATAAAAAAATTCCGTTAAAAAAAATAATAAAGATTATTTACGAATGATCTATTAACACAAAATAAAGGACATAAAACGTAAATCCGAGATTGATTATGCAACAATAAACACATTTTTTGACTCATCCGTAAAAAAATCGCAAAAATAAAATTTAAAAAAAAATAGAAGGTGAAGAGTGTGTTATTGAAGTCGATGAGACTGCAGTAACAAAACGTAAATTTGAGCAAGGGAGCTCGGTTTATACTCTCTGGTGTGTTGGGGAAGTGTGTGGAACCCATAAAGAGGGTTTTTCTGAACTAACAAAAGTAATGAACAAAGAAACTTAACATAAAATTTAACAAAAACAAGCAAACGTTGGTTCCAGTTTAATAATTGATAATTGGCGTGAATATATTGAGCTTCAAAAAGGTTTTTTACATAAAACTATTTGTCATAAAAAAAATTTTCTTGATCGAAAAAATCGTTCTATACACACCCAAACAATAGAATCAATGTGGAACCAACTCAAAAAATACGTGAGAAACTAGGGAACGAATATAATAAAATTTTTAGATTATCTTATTTTGGAGTTCAAATTTAAAAGAAGAGAGAAAAACTTTTTTAATAAATTTTCGCACGCCATATCGATTTAATCACTTCTCAATAATTTTATTTTCATCATTCATTCTTTATTTAGAGAAAAAAACAGGGAGTAATATCTATTTTTATCCTAAAATGGCTTTAGAAAAATTGTAAAAGAAAGATTTTGATCTATATGTAGTCTTGTTATTAACTTTTATATCCAAATGTGCGCGGGTTAGACAAGCTTGCTTTAAATATTGTCATATTTTTTTTCAAATGTTGTATCTTTTACTTTCATTACATAATTATCTATTGAAATCAAAGTAGATTCACAACCAAACCCGACCCATTTATTTTAATATTTGATCAACTTGTAATTTTTTTATTTTATATAATAAATTACATAAATATTCGTTCTATTTTTAATTTCGTATATTTTTTCTATTTTTTTTAACAATGTATAAATATTTTACAAATTATAGAATAACAGAATAAAATATTGAAAGACATTAAAAGTTGAATATTTAAATTACAATTTTAGCGATTTATATAATTTTAGCGATTTATATAATTTTAGCGATTTATATAATTTTGCTAAAGATAAAGACTCTTCTGTATCTTTAACTCTCGTTGTTCATTACGAGTATTAAAAAAAGTAAAACAGAAGAACATGTTTTTTTGTTTAAAGCGGACAGTAAATAAAAGGTACAATGATTTGACTATAAAGGTGTTATTATAATTCAAACGTTACTTTTATATATTATTCCACCAATAGATTTTTCATCACACTGTTAACATTTAACAAAACTCTAACACGTTCAATTCTTTAAGAATAGAGCTATGTATTACTGAGAAAAAAAAGCGAGTTTTGATTTAAAAAACAAGTTTTAATGATTTAGTATTTTTAAAAAACAAGATATTATTTGAACCAATAGAAGAAAAAACTGCGTTAAAATTTTTTGTGAAAGAGAACTGCCATGAAATTAACTCAAGCGTCCAATTCTATTAGTGTTTAATTAAGGTTTTATTAGAGTATAAAATGTAATAAAAACTTTGCCATCGTAGAATCTATATAATTGTAATCGTGAAATTGTTTGCGATTTCAAACGGAATCGTATGGAATGAAATTGGCATAGTTTTTTTAGCTGACAACGAGCAATGTTGTAAGTAATTAGTTGTGTGGGATTTAGTAGTATTTATCAGATCTTCGCTTTCTATCAAAATGAAAAAAAAAGAGCTGCCTATTTTGAAAAACATATATTCAACGAAAAAAGAACGTACCAAAATAACGATTAAATCCTGTAATTTATATTTCAAGGCTTATAAGTGTTATGTGTGAAAAAAAATTTCTTCTTTTAAACATAAAAATTTTTCGTGTATTATAAATATTTTACAGTAGATTCACGATAATGAGAAAAAAACAAAAAAAAGTGTTCTAAATAAAATGATTGAAAGCAAGAAAAATATAAAAACGAAAGTTTATTTTAACCAAATAATCTAAAACATTAATGCGTTTTCTTTGCTTTTTCTCAAGTATTTATTTTATATCATATAATTTTGACAATTGAGCAAGGCATGTTTTCATTAAAATACTTATCAACTGTTTTCAGAGCAATTTTTGATCTTGCAAGCGATTTTACGGATGTTTTTTTACAACTAAAAGCACATCTTCATTTTTAACAACAACTATAAAAAGTGATTCATATACGTCAAATATTAAATTTATGTTTTTTTGAAATTCGACATCGTTTTTAGGATTTTTATTCATCTAGTATTAGATTAGCATCAGGCGTTTTTGTATATTCTTAGATATTATACCAAAATTTATATTACATAAAGCTTTTTTAAAAAAAAATTTCATTCTCTCTGAATCTATTTTTTGTCAAGAGAAGTGTATAAATTTAAAGGCTTCATATAGAGTTAATTTTGTATATTCAAAAATACATCCTGTTTTATTCATTGTAGAAATCTTTAAATAAATGAAGCTGTTTAGTTCTTCTATGTAATATTTTTTGATTGCATTAAGTATTGCTTTCTCTAAAGGTTTACTAATAGAAGTAAAAATTGGATATGAAATATGGTAGCTATGTTGAACAATTTAGTATCAGATGGTTAAACTGATGCATTATTCCAATTTAATAAATTTTTTTCGTTTTATATTTTACAGACTTCATTTAATTGATTTTTTTCAAAAAAAATGAGTGTCAACCAGTCTTTTTGTTATTACAAATTTGATATTTAAATGATCAAAATTTTTACATTAAAACATCTTTTGTTTTTAGACGACTGAATATTATCAGAGGTCGAAAGTTTCCTTCTTTTCATAAATTACAAAAGTGTGCTGTGGTTCTCTCTTTAAAAAATTTACCCTGAACTTAGCTTTTTTATTGACAATATTTGTAACTTTGAAAAGATTCACCAAAGGGAAGCAGTTTTATCACAAATAAATACGTCTTTTCCAGAATACATTCTATTTTTATTCAATTCATCTAAAAAAAATTTTAACTCTGAAGTACTCACTATGTCTCTCGCAATACTCATATTTTATTAGTTTTTAACAGTTTTTATTTCATTGACTCTCTCATATATTCACCGGACGCGTTGAAGTTTTTTATTCTTCGCTGTTTCGCAATCTTAAAGACAGCAGTTTTTAAGTTCGCCTTGAATTTTATCTTATTTCACTTTCTTTTTCGAACAAAACGCTCATATAATATTGATTCGATGTTTTTCGTTTTCAGCGATTTTTTATGGCGTATATTTTGTCAAACCAGGCTTATCAGTAGAGACAGATAAAGAGTGCATTTAAAAGTCGCAATTGTAATGAAAAAAGTGAAGCTTTATTTTATTTTCCCTGAGTTATAATAAACTGAAAGTAAGTTTCAAAAACTTTGCTTGTCTGAAATTAAAACTCCTGCAGGTGTTTTTTTAGTAATGAAAATACAAGTTTCTTTGATAGCTAAGCCGACAGACAATATATTAGTCACATCGGTTCTGCCAGATATACTTCTTAACTGTATTTTTAAAAAATAGTACAAAAAAAAATTCGGCATCTATTTGTATTTTGAAAAAAATTGCAAACATGTGCATTAGAAAACGCTACTTATCGGCTACTTTTTCAAAATTTAACGAAGAACTTTTTCTTCATTTTTTTAAAATCATATTTATACATAAAAGAAACTGACCAGATTTTTTTGATACGTCGCGTAGTATTAATCTTTTATACTACTCTTTATATTTTAAAACATTATGAGCAATGTTTAACGACATATACTGCTTTCTTTACTTTTTTGAATAATAAATAAAACGTGAATCGAATGTGTTTTTTTTAAAATTTTATGTTCTCAATAAAAAATGTTCTAAAAATTTTTTTCTTGATAAAATTGCATATAAAATAGTGAAAAAAACTAATCTTTTTATTTTTTTCCATTTAATTAAGTGTATTCTTAATAGAAATAGTCTACTGTATATTTTTAACGCAGTATTGAGTTAATTCTTCATATTTGGCAAATTTAACATTTTCACCGAGTGATATTAAACTTAAGGTTTTATTCTATGAGATAAAACATAATCGTATATTTACAGATCAGCTGTTTATCATAGAGCCATGGTCGCTAAAAATATAATCGCTCAGAGGCTAGTAAAACAATGTTTTTGTCATTTGTAGCGATATAATATGATTTGTTTTACTTGTTACAAGGTTATTCAAAATATGTGCAAAAATACTATATTTTTTTATATACTTTTCCCTCGTTTTTTTCACGACCTTGTAACGCCGTGTTTCGTTCAAAAACAAGCTTTATCTTTCTTTATCAAATTTTTTGTGATGACACCTATACCGATTATACCTACCTTTAAGGATTTACACATTAATTTCAATCTTGATTTCTATAACTATGTATTGGCTAGCAGAATAAAATGAGCCTTGGGTAATAGAGCAAAGAATTAACTACTAGGTTATATATAGCCCCTTTAGCGCCAAACTGTCTATAAAAACAAAATCGGTAACTGATCCAACATATAGTAGAACATGGGAGAACAACTTCTCAAGTAGACGACAGTATTTAAAAAACTTTTTGTGAACGAGTTAGAAAATTAATATATCAATTAAAAACTTTTTTATTTACGAAATGAGTATATCGGAACGCGCGAAATTGCGAACGCTTACATACAAACATATCCGCGAGCAACAACGATTCGCGATTCGGCAAAAATTTTTTGCAGAAGAACCCGGCCCGCAAACCGTTTGTAGCACACCCCTATAGTAGAAGATTGTACAATTTTCGTTTTTATTATTTAATTATACGAAAAGATATTATATTTTAATTAAGCTCATTTCATTTAAGTATAAAACAAAACAATATAATACACACAAAAACCAACATTTGTTGTTTAATAACGCAATCGCTTTTATTACTCTCGTTGTTTCAAAAAACGAACAAAAATAATACAAACAACATTGTCAATAAAAATAAGATATTTTAAACTATAACCAAAGTTACTACACAGCGTTTTTACGTCTTTGGCGCAACAGTGACAAGAATAAGTAAAATTTGTTCTTTTAAAAGTAGCCAATAATAGTTTTTTTTCACTTAAATGAATTATAATAAAATGTTCGGAGTATGAAATTATAAAGAGACTAAAATGGTGTTTATACATCTATTCCCACTATACTATAATATTAATTAAAGAAAAACACATTATAATTTAATTAAGTAAAAATATAAAGATTATACAGTTTTTTTTATTTTATTTCTTTAAAGCAGCATAAACAACGTGTCATTAATGTCGTGTAACCACTCAAAATCGAACTAAAATGAAAGACTGCTAAATTTAATAAAAAAAAAACAAAAGCGTCTAGTCAATGTTTTATCGCCTAACGATACTACGGCAATAAATAAAAAAGAAGTTTACACATAAATTTGTAATTAAAAAATATTGATTACTTTTTAATTAATTTGAATTAAATATCTATAATTAATTAAAATATAATGGACTTTTTTTTAATTAAGATTATAGTGTGAGAAAACTATATAAGTGTCGTAAAAATATACTCTCTAAATGTATTTATACCCCTCAGTTAGATTTTTGCTTTTCTGACCGAGTTTGTAGTTTACTTAGAGGTGCCCAGTTAGTCCGCTGTGTATTAACAAACAAGACGTCATTTCTTTTTTCATCTCAATTATATCGGTGCTTTTAACAGAACGAAAAGAACAGATAATATAATTTAACCATATTTTGTTGAAACGCCGTTTGTAATAGAAACAGGCATTAGAAAAATAAACTCTCGATTTTTGTCAAAATAAAACAACAAACATAATCAGTTAAAAATGTTGAAATATATAATTTACTAAAATAACTTCAAATAACTTAATTAAAAAACGATCTTAATGTGTAAGCACGAGTCTTTATTTTTTCGTATTGTTAAATAAAAATAAAAAATTTTGTATAAAGAAAGCTATGTTAATATTTTGAACAAATAAAAAATTCTATTTGAAAAAACATTATGAAACACATACGAATGTAATAATTAAAATACTTTCTAATTTTTCAGCATGTCAGCAATACAAAAACTTGAGATTTCCGGCATTAGAAGTTACAAACCGGGCACCAAACAGATTCTCAACTTTTACAGCCCTCTCACGTTGATAATCGGCCCAAACGGGTCTGGCAAAACAACAATTGTGGAAGCTTTAAAATACGCCATAACTAACGAACAGCCGCCAAATACGAAGAATGGAGCGTTTCTTTACGATATTAATTTATTAAATAGAAATAAAAAAGGAATAGCCAATAAAGTGGAATCTTATGTTAAAATTGATTTCTTAAGTGTAATGGACGGTCAGCCATATCAGTTAATTAGAAGATTGGTACAAACAAAGACAGGGGAAAAGACTACTGTACGGACATGTGAGGCGTCTCTGACAGCAGTCGAAAGTGCAGTACGCTCTGCTGTCAAATGTAAGAAACTCAGATTACACTATAATGACGAAATAAAAGAAAACGTACAAAACAAGCTTTTAATAACAGGTTCAAAAATAGCGGACACTGACAAAACAATACTTTATCACTTAAACCTGTCCAAGGCTCTAGTTGACAACGTGCTCTTAGTTCACCAAAACGACTCCACATGGCCCCTCTCAGATCCGGTGACAGTAAAAAAAAAGATGGACGCGATCCTTGACTCGGAAAAATACATAAAAACAATTAACGATTTAAAAGAAGAGAGGCGAAGACTAAATCATCTAAGCAAATTATTGGAACAGAAGTACGAGTTCAGCAAAGACTTGAACAGAAAGGGAGAGACTATTTATAATGAAATAGAGGCAGATAAAGTAACTTTAAAAAAACATATCTTGACTCACAACGAGCATTTGACCGAATTAAAAAATGCCGAAACCAAAAACAATCAGTTAGCTGAAAAAATAAGGGAAATAAGCACAAACCTTGAAGTAATAAACAAGTTAAGTGAAAAACTAAATTGTCTTAAAAATGACCTCGTAGCATTACACAATAAGAAGACAAACATAATCCCAGAAACCTTAAGAAGTGAAGATCTAAAATTATCAGAAGAGGAAATCAGACAGAAAATAATCATAGAAGAGGAAAAAGAAGAACAAAACAAGAAGCTCAGAGAACTGTATAATACAAACAGCAACAGTATAAACATATTAAAACATCAGATACGAACAAGTAACGATGAAATACAAGCTAAAGTCGGGGAAATAATAAAAAAAAACGACATTTTTAACAAATTGTTGTTATTAGACTACACCATTAATAGTAATAATATAAATAACACGAATAATATAAAACTAAACGAGTTTAGCTCAAATGACCCAGATAGAAAGCAACACTTAGACACTTATCTAAATAACCTCAAGACGTCTATAAGTTCCTTTCTTGAGGCTTTTCACATTTCACTAAATAAACTAGAAAAATATTTAAAGGAATCCGAGAAACAAAATGACTTAATTAAGACACGAGACACTTTAACATGCATTAACAACAAGCCAGATACTAATAGGTATACTACAGACATAGAACTAAAGAATAAACAAATAATACAACAAAAGAAGATAATAAAAGAGGCCCTGAGTGTTTATTCAACGAAGGAGTTTCAATTTAAGAAACATTTCGAGGAGACATATTTAAATACTGTTAATAGAAATAAAATAATAAGTTTCGAGCACCAAATACTCTCAGAAATAAAAGAATTAAATGAAAAAAGAAACCGCCAGTCAAATATTATTCAAATAACTTCATCCCTCAATGAAATTGCCTCTTCTCCACTCTCATCAGCCGAATTATACGATATAATAAATTCGGAGGAGAAACTAGGACTCTTTTTAGAGAAATACGAGAAGTTAATAAAGAATCAGCAACTAATAAAGAAAATAGAGAAAAACGAGATCTCATGCAAAATATACGAGAAGCTCAAGCTTTCAGGAGAACAAAAGGCACAATGCCCAATCTGCAAGGGTGCATTAAATGAGGAGTTCAGTTCGCGACTCAATAAGTTGATATCTTTACTGAGACTGAATAGTGAGAAGCTAAGCGGAGGAACCACTACCTCAAGCATAAACAGTACTATTGATATAAATAATATAAAAGCGCACATAGAAACAATCAAAGCACTTATCCCTCATTTATCCGCAATAACCCTCGTCTCTTTAACAGACAGAACCGACTACCAAAAGGAACATACATCAAAACAAGAAGTTTTGACAGCATTGAATAAGTACAAAACCATCCAAGTGCCCGAAATAGATCTGCCCCGTTTGAACCAGAAACTTGATTTATTACTTAAAGAGAAGGAGGAGCTAGTTGAAAAGTCTAATCAGTCAATGAACTTAAATGAGAAGGAAGTTTACTTAAGAAGGAGGAGAGAAGAAGTAGAACGCGAGATATTATCAGCAGAGTGTAGAGTAGAGAGACTAAGTGGTGAGATAGAAAACGATCCAATTATTACAGCTATTGCTACTGGTAAGAATAATATTAAGAATAGACTAGATACTTTACTTGCTCATAAAGAGACTCTTTCTAAGTTATACCACCAGACAAAATACACTATAATAGAACTAATAAAGACACTCGAAACTCAGGATTTGACTTTAAATAAACTTAAGTCTCTTGAAGTCAAAACAAAAACCCTAATTATCAGTAATAATACCACAGATCAAAGAGCCCATTTAAATAATCTTCTTAACTATAAAATTTTTCTTAGTAAACTGGAGAATCTTAAGACACTCGGGTGTGAAATACAAGAGTTTCTAAAAACCCATCCAGAATCTGAATTCGATGAGCTTATCGAATACCCCTTAAGTGATATAAACAGTGAGTTATATACAACCAACTTTAATATTACAAACACTGAGCTGCATAACAAAGAGTTGAGTAACACGGACTTAATAGAATCTTCGATCTTTGACAGTACTTATTATAATATTAACCATAATACTAGTGTCAATAATACTATTAACGAGTATACTATAAACAATAGTAATACTATTAATGAATATACTGACTTACATATCAGTAGCGTTGATACCAATAATATATTATCTGATACTCATAATATGGTTATTGAGAAACTAATCTCAATGCTCGGCATAAAAAAAAACAATCTTACGCATAAATTTAATAACATTTCAAACACACAACTTGGCTTATCGGAAAAAATTTTAAACTTAAATAAACATAAATACACTTTAGAAGGAGAAATAAAGCAATTGAAAAAGACATTGGCTACTAAAACTACCTTATATAAAAAAGAGTATTTAAATACCAATAAGGACTATAAAAAGGCACATTTAAAATTGAGACTGCATTCACTTTATTTATTAGATTTAGGGGAGTTTGTTTCTTGTGCAGAGGCAGCATTGGCGAATTATCATAAGGAGAAAATAGCTGAAATAAATGAGAGTCTGCGGATTTTGTGGGAAAACACTTGCGATTCTGATATAGATTATATTGAAGTCAGACTGGATTTTGAAAAAACTTATTATTATAAGTTGGTTATGCATAAGAAAAATACTATTAGCGAAACCAATAATCTTCAAAAGACGAAAATATCAGCTCATTCTCAGAAGTTTCAAGTGTGTGAGAATGAGTTCCAGCCTGATATTATAACTAATACTCCTATGGACATGAGAGGCAGGTGCTCCGCTGGTCAAGCCATGATCACCTCAATACTCTTCCGGCTCGCGCTTTGTGAGAACTTCATTCATCATCCGACGGTCTTCGCACTCGACGAGCCTACAACCAATTTAGATGACGAAAATGTTGAAGCGCTTGGCGCGACTTTTAAAGTTTTACTTGACTCTTTTAAGTCACACCAGTTCGTCATAATAACACACGACGAGAGATTCATGTCGATGATCAACAGTGGGGAGCCCTATTATAGTTTAGAGAGAGGGAATGGAGAGTGCAATATACGTGGGGCATTGAACAGAGATTGAAGTAAAATTATATTTTGTATATTATTTATTATATAAGAGTGTAGAATATGGTAAAGTTTTATTCTAAACATTTTTATTTTTATCCAATTGATGACGTATACTTTTGTAAAGATGTTTTTTAGTTGGTAGATTGTGTATAGATCATGAAGGATTAAATGTTTTTATTCATCGAGAACACAAACTATTTTTGATTTCTCGTCGAGCCACACTAGACAGTTTTTTTTGCAATTCGACTTTATATCATATAAATTAATTTTTTTTGTTGTTTTATTGACAGCCGCACTGAGTAACTACGGCAATCATCTGTGACCCGGCCTGCAGTTTGACTTCCCTTGATTAGATCAAGATAAAAGATATTATGGGCCATAGAAATCCCAGATCATTTATTTGTTTTTTATATTTATAAGTGAATAATTACACAAGGCTACGAAATCATCGATATTATATTTCAATCCATCTTATGTCACAAATGGGGAGGGCTATATAAGTCTGGATGTTATTCCTATTGTAGTGAAAAAATAAAGTCGATTGTTTTTAACAGCGAAATAATTATATTTTTTACTGTTTTAAAGTTGAAGTTAATTAATTGAGATTATAACCCTTATTAAATAACCTTGTAAAAAACAAAGCCGACGGCTTTTTATTATCGTCGTGTTAGAAATAATTTATTCTTTGTTTATCTACCTTGCTCAAACTATGTCTCAGTTATATTAATTTACTAATAAATTACAGCGGTTACTTAAGTTTCATCAAAGAGGGTTCTTTCTTTTTTTTTAATGCCTGTTTTTTAACAGTACTTGGTCATATATCTATGTTGTCTAATATATGATAACAAGAATTATTTATTTTTAATGGGTTCCAATATTAAACAGGAGATCGAACACTTCCCTATATAAACTAAAAGAAAAACACATCACGTGGGATTCATATTATATATCATGTTAAAATAAGGGTATTAGATACAAGAAACTCATAAAAAAAAATGTTGGCCACTTTTAATTTACTTAATTAGTCTTCGTCACTTGAGAAACTGTTACTTCTACCGAAGAAAGGTTCGAATGAAAGGTCTTTATGTTGATTATCTAAACGCACCACAACCATCTTAATAAAGTAAGACTCAGTAATAAATTCATGATGTTTTATGTCTGGCAAACTAATGAGAGCATCTTGTTCGAGCTTCGAAAGTCCTTTGAGGAGTGTTTCTATTATATTTTTTCTTTCTAACAAAGTGCAATTGTTTTGTGTTTCTTCGTTTTCATATGCTGTTTCTTCGTTTTCATATGCTGTTTCTTCGTTTTCATATGCTGTTTCTTCTTCATGTTCGTTTAAAAAGGTGTTTATTTCCAAACGTTCCTTATCATAGAAATCCAATAGTTTACGTATTGTCTCTAATACATTATTATTTATGTTTAATTTACTGATACTTTCGTCTATTTTTATTTCTTCTTCCCAATATGTTTCTTCTTCTTGTTTATAATGACATAAAAAAAAGAAAAAAACTTTATAAAAATCTTGTATGTTTATATCAGAAAATACCTTTTTGTTCCACATAAAATCATAATATAAATCCTCTCTTAACTGACTTATTGAGATATCGTAAACTTTACAAACTATAGCTTCGAGGTTATTTAGAAAATAAGAGAAACTATAATTTGTATAATTTTCCGATTTTAAAAAACTCAAATCAAGATTTTTTTTTTCTGATAATTCTATCATTTCAAAAAAGACCCGTGTATTTCTGTTATTAAGTGGTTTTCCTGACATCCTTTGCTCATCTATCAGATTTCTCATTGCGTTTAAGAAACGACATTGAAAGGAAATTAAATGTTGAAAAAACAGTTTTTTTAAAAAACGCATATCTCGATCTTCAACTGATTCTTTTTGCTTTTTTCGAATATTTTTTAAAGAACGATATATATTTTGTAAAGAATTATATTTGGTGCCTATGTGGTTTTTGATAAGTTGAGTAAAACCATGTTCGAATAACGCCGCAGTGTTTGTTTCTTCTTCATAGATTTTTAAGACACAGGTTTTTATGTCATTTAGTCTGTCTTCTAATGTTTTATTTGTCTCTTCGGGCAACATAATTGAAGTTCGTGAGCATAAAAGTGTAATAACTTGATAAAATATAAAGAGCATGGGGGACAAGTTTTTTTTTTGCTATATATATCTTTTTCAGTTAATTCGTTTACTTTTTTTTTATTTAATTTTCTCTTTTTTTATTTAATTTTCTCTTTTTTTATTCAATTTTCTCTTTTTTTTATTCCAATTTTCCTTTTTTATTCCAATTTCCCCTTTTTTATTCAATTTCCCTTTTTTATAAAATATCAAAATGGGAAATATAATATCAAATAATCACGTGTTATCGTTTTTGTCGTAACGTGAGTGGGAATTAAGGCCTATCGTTATTTTAATATTAAATTACAAGATATTTCATAAATATAAATTTCGACAGCATAAATATAAAATTAAAAAATCGAAAAGATAAACAAATTAAATAATCACTCATTCGTTCAATAACATAAATTAAACTTAAATAATATTAAAAACGTTTATATTTTTGATAACAGAATTTTATATTTATGAAATACAATATATTGCGTAATATGAATAAGATAATTTATAGAACTATTGAACTATAATTAATTCAATGCTTATTTTATAAAAAAATAAATGTTAAAACTTTAATGAACAGTTTACTGACGAGATGAGAAGTTTTAGTAGCATAATTTGTAAGGTTTTCTATCATATAACAAAAACATCCACTACAATTTTTAGCAATAATCGTAAATATTGCGCTGTATAACACGTAGTGCAAATTATTTTTGTCTCTACTCACTTATTTTAATTGTGCTCTAACACATTTTTCAATTTTGCTGAATGCACTTCCTATAGATTTAACTTATAGGCATATGGAGAAATCTTTTCATAATAGTATACAAACGCATCACTTATTCATGTAATGTGTTCTTTTTTGTGAAATCGAGCATTGTTCAATATTATATATATTTTATCTTTTTGTAAATTTTTGCTTTATAAAATAACAAATTTCCCCATAAAAATGTAGAAAAATTTTCTGCATCTGCTGTTAAGTGTGAAATAACTCTTGGATAAATTTTCCAAAAGACATATATATACTTTAAATTCGTGTTATTAGCCTTTCTCTTACTGTTGGTACTATCCAATCGCTCCAGAACCACTTCTTGGTCTACACTGAGTCTGCTTTTTATAAACATTAAAAAGAAACTTTCTACAAATATAAAAGGAAGTAAGCTCTTATGTATTTATTATTAAGTCATAAAGAATATTTTTTCTTAGCCAAATTTTTTTTAAAAGAATTCACTTGATCAAGTTTTAAATAATTTTTCTATACAGTGTTTTTCAACATTCTAAGACCCCGAACCACAGTTGTTATTGATATAAAAAAACTATCGAGCTTTGAGATCCTAAGTTTTTTGACAATTTCTTTTAGAGTAAATGCGAAATTCTGTGCAAAAACGTTTCGGTTTTTTCCCGTATACTTTGTGAAAATCTGCTTTTCCCACTTCTGCGTTTTGCTCTTTATTTATTACATTGTCACATTTATGCTTCTTATTATATTTTTGACTAAAGTTGATTTCGTTCCCCCTCCTCCTTCTCATTTTTTAACCCAAAAAAAAAAATAAGTAGCAGAAAAAGATTTATTTAAACGTGATTAATTCAATATAGTACGCGAAAATTTTGCAAAAATTTTTTTTTCAGTTCTCTTGCATTTAAACTCAAAAGTTAACGAATCTAGGTTTTTTCTTATGTTCGTTTTATAATTTTTTACGTATCTTTTTAATACACACCACATGGTTTCTATTGTTTGTGTATGTATTAATGTGTTTTTGGGGCGAACAAATTTTTTTTGTGGCATATTGTTTTATGTGAGAAAAAAAGATTGTTAAGACCGTTATATGTCTTTCACTCATCTGTTATAATATCCGATCGTTTATGTACGTGTTTATTGACTATATAATGTAGTGTTTCTTTGTTGATTACACGAGTTAGTTCAAAAAAAATTCTTTGTGTATTCGGCATACACCACCAACACACCAAAGAGCAGCATTGTTCTCTCTTTTTTAAATCTCCTCTTTGTAACGACTGTTTCGTCAATTTCGACGACACATTCTTTTCCACCTATTTTGTTAAATTTTTCTTTTTTTAATTTATTTCGAATTAAACGAAATACTGTATTCATAGTGAAATAATATACTTTAACTTCACGTTTAATGTCTTTAATTTTCGAACTGATAGACTATTCGTAAATTATTTCTCTTATTTTTTTTAAAAAATCTTTAAACAAAACAAAACAGAGTTTTTTCTTATTGAATTTTTCCTTTTATTGCATTTTAATGATTTACAACGCCACACCAACTCAACAGAAATGTTTTTTGGTTTTAAAAACATAGACTTACTGCAACCTTTACAAAAACTATTTCCTTTCAAAAGACCAAAGTTAACTAAGAACCGGAAGTTTCCACACACTGTTTTAGTTATCTTATAGAGTTCTCTTAGTATTACTATTGGTTGTTTTTTATATAAAAAAAATAAAAAGTTGGTGGT
>SBJP01000010.1:14618-52614 GCA_014805705.1 Cucumispora dikerogammari | reverse complement strand
TAAGAGCTTCGCGTAACAAAAGGATTGATATAGTTTTTGTATTTTTATAATTTTTCATCGAATATTTTAATAAAAAGCCGTTTTTTCGGTAATTACCGTAAAACCGATTATATACTAAATATATTAAACATTCATTTTTATATTATTTTAATGACATTTTATTATACATCGTCTTTTACGCAAAACGCATATAATAAAATAAGAGAAAAAAAATCTGCTACTTTTTTTATAAAGCAATATACGACGTATATTACGCCACATAACAGAATCGTAACCAAGACAAGATATATAACTCAAGTTATAGAAAACCAAAAACTCTTTTTGAAGGTATAACTTGGTTGGGCAGTGACTGAAATGTAAAGAGGGTTATTTGAAATAAAAACCAAAAGTTTAAAACTTAACTGTTTTAAAAACCCAAAATGTGTAATAAAAAACATTTTCTTATATTCAGTTTTTTTACTACAGTTAAAAACAATTTCACATGCTTTTTTTCTGTAAGAGTCGACATATTGTAGCGATTAAACCTGTTTTCATTCGTTTTTTATCGTAACTCTTTGGTTTATTTCTTTTTTGAAAAATTTTTTAAACCTTATATTGTGTTTGATTGAGCGTATGTTTTTAAATCTCATAAATATAAATTAAGGTTAACAGTCTAATGTTTCGACCTTTCGACATTTATAACATGTTTTCTCACCTTAGATAATATTTTTATTTTTTAGACACGTTAAAGTATGCTTTATGTTTTGATCCTATTCAGTAATACATTCCCATACATGCTATTAAAAAAAATTTGTAATTATTTTCAATTCTATTTAAAAAACAGGTTTTAAAAATCAAATTTTTATTTTCAAAACCGATTCTTTAAATATTTTTCTACAGGTTCAACATGGAACTCGTACTCTTATTTGTTTGTTTTTTTTTCTTATATTTCTAAAGTTGATTAGGAAAAGAAAAAAGGAGGTGAGAAAAGATCCTGAGCGTTGCTTTTTTAAAATAAAATATATTGATATAAACAAGAATTTTCTTTACATACTTGTCTTTTTGAGCCGTTGTTTGAATGTTACAAGCAGTATGTCGAACAACATCTTTTATAAAGAGAAAAAAAGATTTTGAAGTTTAATTTGATGAACAAATAATAAAACTGTTCAAACTAAATGTAAAGAAATTAAAAAATATTTTAAAGGAAAACACAGACAAAAGAAAACAAAACTTGTATAATATAGTTGAAAATAAAATAAACAGTTAACATTCAATAGCCGTTAATTTAATTCAGATCTGTGTAGTTTTAATTTAATGGAAAGCAGAGATCTTTTTTTTATCTATAGACGTGTGTTGTTAATAAACGAGAATCTGGGATAACAGTGTTTCATAAAAGTTTTACTACATTTAGACAGTGCCAAAAACTGCTTCAGTCAACATGCGGCTCGAGGGGCGGTTCGGTTATATTTCGAAATGTTTTTGACTTGCCCGCGAGTTATCGTTACTTGCGTAAATATTTTAAATAATTATCACAACGCTATTGACGTTTCTATATACTCGTCCCCTAGATGAAAAGAGCCGTGATTAAATATTAAGCCAGCCCTAGAGAGACATCTATTCATATTCTGCTTAACAACTTGAGCTGTTGTCTTCCCCTGAATTAAGCAAGCGGTCCGCGAAAACGCAAATTTTCCATATACGCTCGCTGACCAAACAAGTTGACCGTACCTGCCTTAATGTAATAAAGTACTAATATTTGATCAAATCAAAACGAAAATTTTTTTTTCTCACTATTCTTTAACAAGCAAAACTTTGTTCACAAATAATTTTGATTTTTAACAGGACACAGGTTTGTGCTTTTGTTTCGTAGCGCAAAACGTTGATATGTATTACTTCTAATTTCGAATTTACCATACAATACATTTCAGTTTTATATAATCAGCTGAAACCAATTTCAGATACTTTTTTTTAATGAAACATCAATGGCTCGTATCGAAACCGGAAGTGTATCGTCTTGTCTTTATAATTTTTAGACCCACCTATTTTATAGAGCGGTCACCTTATAAAAATGCGGTTTTTAAGAAACGATTATGTTTTTAAGTCTGATTAGTCTTGTAGTTTATATACAAGATCTATAATGTATATACACGCTTCCCTTTTGATATATAAATTATAAAAAAGATTATATCTGTCGAGCCTTGGGCTTAAATATATATACTTCTATTTTACTAGAGCCGCTTTTTAGAGAAAAAAATTATTGAAGTTGTTTGACCCTTTCTATGTTTAATCTGACACAAGATACATAATACAGGATTTTCAGAAAAGACATAAATTTTTTTTTATTAATATTGTATACAGCTAAGATACACTTTTAGAGAAAAACATTTTTATTAATTCAAAACAAAAAAACAGAGGCAAGCTTTGCTTAAAAAATTAATGTCTCTTAAATGTACAGCCATTAACTGGTTTTTTTACTTTTTGTTTCTTTTTTTTTCTTTAAAAATTCTAATGTATATTGATGTCGTAACAAACACGTTATAAAAATAAAACATTTTCTTGTTTAATAAATAAAAAGTTCTAATCGAAAACATTGTTTCTTAAGTTTGGCTTTAAAAAAATAACAAAATACGCTGCGTTAAATGCTTGACCGGCCCGTGTGTTGTGGTTACTCGCGTTGATTTTTGAAGTGGTTTTCAAACCGTTGCTGCGCGTTTCCGATGTAGGCTTTTTGTAAGTGAAAAGATACCTGTTTAAAATGTTAATTTATTAATCACCATTCAATAGTGTTATTTTTCTATACCGCTTTTTTAATATCTTGAAAATCCCATCCTTTTTGTTCTGAACCTTGAAAAGATTGTGTTGTGTGAATGGTTAAACAATTAAAAAAGACACAATATGTTTTACAAGATTGATAAACGAAAAAAAACAGATATTTTAAAGAAACACCTAGCGAATACAAAGTTTAATTTTTTGTTAAAAGATGACTATAAAATAAACTAGAAAGAAATTGAGAAAATTTTCCGATGCCCACAACATTATTTCAAGAGGGTTGTCTCGATTCTATTTTTATGTATGTTTTGAATTGCCTACGATAAATAGTGATACAGTCTCTCGACATTAGCAAATAACCTAATTTCAGTAATTTGTCTCTAATAAAGATTTATAAAAATGTGATATCAGACTCAAGACATAGAACTATGTATTTCTATTCTTGTCTAGTGTGTAATTTATTTATGTTTGAAAAAATATTTCGAGATTTCTCATAATAACTCAAAAGAGATCAAAAAAAAAACACTTACATTTTCTCTCTGCGAAAGGTTTGATAAGAAAAAATATATTATAATTTAAACAAGAAAAATATATTGAAGTATATGTTAACTAAAGTCATTGCTGATTGTTTTCATTTAATCATATTATGCTTGTTTTTTTTTCTGCAGCAAAAGCGTAGAAACACCGCCTTTACATTTATATTAGTCTTTAAAAAAGACTTTGTTTTATTAATTGCCTCGATGTCGATTAGTTTATTTATTTTTTTATAAACTGTCGAGCCAAAAATGCGTGTTTACGCTTCTTATTGTCAACAGTCGAAGATTTTGTAAAAAAAACCATATTTTTTATTTGAAGGTTTTACCATAATTAGTCTATAGCGCGACTCTACTAGTTTATAACTTATAGTATTGAAGAATTAACATACATGCATAAAGAAAAGAAACTGTATTAAGACGATGCGTAGTGGTTTAAGAAGAGACAAAAAAAAATTTTTCTTGAGTTAAAACTGGTTGTTTACTTTTTATTACAAAAGTTTTTAAAATATGTCTTATTTTTTAAAAGTCCTATGTGTGCGAAATCTACAATAAATTATATGTTTATGTATATAATATCTAAAATAACTAGCTTTTTTTTTAGAGAAATAAAAAAGATTCTTTTTAAAAATTTTAGGTAAAAAAAGAAGTAGACTAAAGGACGAGAAATAAGAAAACTACTTGTCCGCAGTGTTTAAATAATAGTTGTTTTTTTAAAGGAGTGAGCTTTGCTCTGCGTCGTTTCTCTAATATTAATATACGCACGTTGCGCCAAAAATATATTAAATATTTGGCTCTCGTGTACTTAGTTTAAGGAGCATTGTTTTTGTATTTCAAGTATTATGTAACTCGCAGTACTTTTGATTTTTACTCTTACTAGAGTTTTGTTAGCTGTGAAATATATACTTCTCAGATTATACTTGTTTTAATATGTTTCTGTTTTTTTTTACGTTCGCTTTAAACTTTTCATAAATATTGCTATAATCGGATGTTTTACAAACGTGGTTTTGTTTCCGACTCAGTGCAAAATCTAAACTGTATTAGTTAAACGAAAATATCTTTTATTGAGGGAGATAACAAGACCAAAAGTCGCGGATTATATTTTACACAGCTATTTTTTAGAGTTTTTTTATATATAGGTACTATAAAATAATCAGAAAACTTTTATCATTAAAAAATAAATCTTCGGGTCTTTTGGATCATCTTTTATTTTACCAGTCTCGTTTTTTATTACTTTAACGAATGAAAGGCTGTGTCTAATTTATTTTATTAAAGATTAATCACTTTTCTTCTTTTCGTTTTTGTAACATCATTCACACTAAACGTTCTCAAACACCTGTCTCGAGTGAAAAACACAGTCTCTTACTCTGGGTTGAGAAAGATTTTTTGGTATCGTCTATCAATTCGATTTGAAATCAAATATAATCCGAAAAGAGTTTAAGTTTCATGTTTTTTATGATCAATTTAAAATTGTTTTTATTAGCGTTTTTTTGTTTTTAAAAAGATAAAACAAAGCGAAAATATTTCTTCACAGATTATTTCGTGTATAGAAATACAGTTTGTACACGTTTTGAAACAATATTGAATGTGCGTCTTTATAAATATATCTGTTAGCTTTTATATTTCATTCAGTTTTGTTAAAAAAACGACATTTTTAAAAAAGACCTGTAATTTTCCTGTTATGTAAAACTAAAGTATATTCTGTAAAATTTTTTTAGACTTAAACAAGATGTCTTCTTAGTGAACATTAAATTTTTTTGTTTTTTGTTTATATTTGTTAATTATATTTATCATCGATCTGTTTTAATTTAAAACTTTAACCTTTTCATTTTCTACAAGCGTTGGTGTACCATTCTATATTTTTAAAGGATTTTATTTGTTTTTATAAATTTTTCCTTTAGATAATGTGTTGTCTGTACGGGCAAAACTTTAAAATCTTTTCGTGATGGGTTAGTGGAATAAGCTAAATCAGTTCGTTTCTTCGGTTTATATATATAATTTTTCTCTATAATTGTTTTTTTTGATACTGAAGCTTTTTTCGACTTTATTATATTTTTCTTATTATAAATATATGACTTATTAATAACGACTGGATTTTCCCTATTCAATGTAATGAATATTGCTTCTTCATTTATGTAAAATGTTTATTGATATATATAATAATATATTAATTATAATATGTTATTATTTGATATAGCGTTTAAGAATGATTATGTCCGTTTAATCTTTTAAAACATTTTTTCTTAATATTTTTTTACCGAAACGACGTATAAATCAAATTCCGAGAAGTTTCGCCGTTTCGACTGTAGGCGAAACGAAAACACAGCTGTTTTATAGACAAATTAAACCGTGACGCTTGTAAATTTTGCATTTTTGAAAAACTTTGTAATTTCAAAAGGAATGTGTGATTGTATACATTAACTCGGGTTTTAGACTGTTTTTGTTGTTGTTCTTTTTGCCCTCAAATCATCCCCCCCGATCTCTTCCCTTTTCAATTTTTTTAATGGCTGTAGTTATGACTACGTTTTGTTGAAAATTATAGGCAGTTTTTTTTGTCTTTTTTAAACAAGTGTTTTAGCAATCGAGTTTTTTAAAAAATATTTCTGAGGTAAAATGCAAAAATGTTTTATAAAACACTTTGATCAGGTTCTTTCTGGGAGTCTTTATATTGTGTTACTTTGTTGTCTTATTTTTACTTTTGTGTTTGTTTTAATTTCCCTTGGCTGTAAAAATTTTTTTTCCGTGAGATAAAATAAAAGAGAAAAAAACATGTATTAAGTATATAATATGCGAAAGAATTTTTATTTTAGCTATTTTATAATGCTTTCATAAACGCCTAGTTTTCAAGTGACATGTGAAAAACGAGTGTTTTTTATTTACACAAACTGAGCATAGACAATAACAAATCAATATTATATATCGTAGTTCCTAGTGTGAGAAGTTAAATTAAAGCTTACCAAGGTGTCAAGTCTCAGCTTTAAGAAAGATAAAATTAAAAATAAAAATATTTATTTCTTTTCTTGTATATACGAAATTCAGTAGTATATGTTTTTGATTTATCACAGTTCACACGATATTTTTTGCTTTTTTTTATTTTTAATATCAATTTTTTTTGCCCTTCACTACCGACATCGGAAAAGATAAAACTTTCATATTTTTAGTCAAAAAAACTATTTCAATAAAAAAAACACAAAAAAATAGAAAAACTGTATAAAAAATAGATAAAACAATAACACTTTATTTAAAAAAGAGTTTCTTCACATTTATCTTAAACGACCTTTTCACAGGTTTGTGCAAGTTTTTTACACACCTTTTATTTATTTGTGCAAGCTTTAAACATTATCTAAATATGATCTAACAAGCAGTTTATTATTAAAACATATACATTAAACGAAGAGTAAAGATAAGAAATATATTTTAGATAAAATCAACTGATAATTTATGTATAGATGTTTCTGTTTTTTTAGACGCGTCGGGCCAAAACAATACGTCAGGCAATAAAATAAAACACCGCTACACTTGAAAGATGGGTGTATGAAGTACGAACACAACTCAAACCATTGTCTTGTTTAGAAAAAAGAAAGACGAAGATTAAAATTCTCCTTTTGGGAACAAGTTTTTTTGATGTTTTTGTGACAAATGAATTCAGAAACCTTTTTATTAATCTGTCAGTTTAACAAAATACATAATAAAGATAAAAAACGAGAAAATAGCGAACACGACCTGTTAAAATCTTTTAAAAAAATACACAAAAACTAATTCTGATTTTAAAATAAATACCGAAGACTTTTATCTCTATCACGCAACGGTGATTATAATTATTATGTAACGATAATTTATTTCAACAAACCCTTATTCTATACTTAGTTTTCAAAGTTTTTTTATATGTCTTTATAATTAGATTAATTTGAAATACACTTGATTAGTGGTCATTTTATCTTTTTATAATAGTAAGTCGTAAAAATAAAAATTTTTTTCTATATTTTCATTTATATGTTTACACAAATATGTTCGGTAAACATAAAAAATCGCGCTAGAAAGTAATTTTTTTCTTATTTATAATTTTTGAGACGTATTTTTTTGACCAAAGTCGTTAAGAATTAAGAGCTTCGGCGCAATAAATTTCTTTGTTTGTGTTTAAAACGTGATTTCTTATTTCTTTTAGTTTATTAGAAAGCAGTTCAAAAAATTATAATATTTAAAGAAGCCGAATATTTTTTATTATTGTTATAATACTCCCAATGAAAAAAGTTTTTTTGAAAAAAAACTTATATGATAAATCCTGACTCTTTCTAAAATAAATTACAAAAAATAATGTTTTTTTATGATCCATTGTTTATTAAAAAAAACAAAGCGAGTTTTAACTAAAAACGAGATGGTTTCAAACGATTCGCCAAAAATAAAAAGAAAAAAAAACTTTACCCTCTGTCCTCATTCAGATACTTAATAAGTCACTTAAACAAACTCTCAACATCGCTCTTATCTACATCCCTGATACCGTCACAGTCCATAAAAATTACGCGATCAAAAGCATTTAACACTTTCAAGTTATGAACGATAACAATAAACGTGTCTTCGCTTTGCTTTATGTAATTAAATAAATTTAGCTCGCTCTCTTTATCTAAGTTACTCGTAGGTTCATCTAAAACATGAATTCCACTCTTAAGTAAACACCTAATAATTGAAATCTTTTGTTTCTGTCCACCACTAATTTTACTCCCTCCTTCTCCACAAATAGTTTCATATCCATTTGGTAAATTTAAAAAATCATCATGCCAACCCAACTTTCTCGCCATTTCAATGGCAGCATACCTTGCTCCTCCCATTGAATATAACATATTATACATTACAGTATGATTTATTAATGAAGACTCTTGTGGAGCGTAACTTATCTTTTTTCTTAACGAATCTAAACGTATGTCAGATAATTCCTGACCATTTAATTTAATAGATCCCTTGTATATTGTAAAACCTACTAAACTTTTCAATAAATGCGATTTTCCACATCCATTTCTTCCCAGTAATGCTATTTTTTCTCCAACTCTAATATTTAAGTTTATATTTGCTGAAATTAATATATCATTGGTTGAATATAAAGACACGTTTTTGAAAGCAATACTGTTAATTATATTCACAGAATGAGACATTTTTGGCTTGGAAAACAGAGGACCGCTCTTTATATTAATTAGACTGGCTGTAAATCTTGAATACATATATCCCAGTTTGTCAAGATTCGATGCCAATATTCTACTAATTGCGAGATATAAAACAAATTTTGAATTTAAGCTTTCTCTATACCCGAACAAAACAATTAAAAACGTCTGTAAACCGAAGATTAACCTTTGTAAGAAGTTCAATAAATAAAACGTTCTCCATAAATAAACACCTTTTTCTTGTCGTTTCTTTAAAACAAAATCAAAGTTTTCTGACTCCAAGAGTTCGTTATTAAAACAAACAATAGAGTCATAATTATTTAATCTGTCGATGCCGAACGATGTTACTTCATTTATACTCTTATTATATTCAACTCTAATAGTGTTTCTCCATTCTGCCATTTTAATTGTTATATACGAGTATAAAAAAAGACTTGTTAAAATAATTAAAGTTGAAATTGGTCCCATAATAGCAAAAACCTGAAACGAACAAAGTATTATTATAATTAAAGTTGGCAATAAATTTAAAACCAAAACATCTAAAATTTCTGAAATAGCTGAACTTTGTCTATCGATTGTTTGATAAATGTCCCCTATGTTTTTATTCTTAAATTCTTTATGATTCAATTTAAGAAACTGATGAAAATAATATTTTGTTGATTCTCTGTAAGTTTGTTGTACCGCGTTACAAAATATGAAACCTTGGATTTCTATTAAAAAACTAGAAATACAATAAATTGCTAAATAAGTATAACAAGCTTGTATTATTTTGGGCTTTTCGTTTATATTTAAACTCTCGGCTAGTTTTTGAATGAGAGTCGATACTTTAACTTCTAAGACCCTTGAAATGAAAGAAACTAAGATTATCGGGAAAGTTATGTGTCTAATGTTTGGAATTTGAAAGATATAATTCTTTATTATGTCTTTGATTATGTTTATGTCTTCTGTAGAGTATTTTAGACATTTCATGAAAGTTGATGTTTTTGTGTTTTTTCTTTTGAAGATTCGTTTTTGATTATGTGTCTGTATTTTGTGATAATCAAAAAACATTTTTTGTGCTTTGTATTGTATATTTTAATAATATTTATAGCCTGTAAATGTTATTGGAAAGGAGGTTGTAAGTTAGTATAGGGTTTCGTTTTGTATTTACAGGTATAAAAGCGCAGAATTTAAAAAAATTCTAGAATTTAGAATATAATCACACAGTTAAATCCTAAAATTTTTTGTTTTTGATTAAACTTGCAGCTTTTTAGATAAAAACAGTTCAAAAAATAGTAAAAAAGATTTGTCGCGCAAACAGCTGTCGTTATTTACAGGTAAAAAAAGTTTAATTATTAATATGTTTGTAAAATTAGACCTGTGTAGTTTTTGATATAGAAAGTGTTGTGAAATTAAAAAACAGATTAATACACGAAACAAATATAGATGTCCCGATTTTTTAAAAAATCCCTCGTATATTTTAATATGTAAACAGAACAGGAGAAAAGTTTGACCGAAAAAAACCGGGTTATCGAAAGAAATCTCTGATTATATTTCGGGCCATTTAAATATCTTTTTAACAAGCCATGGCGAGTTTTGTACGTGATAGACAGTGAGGTATTTATGTTTTCACTATATCGAGATAAGAAAACATCGTCAAAATATTCACTGCGAGAATATTTTATATGGTCGTTTAATAAACATCGTCTTTAAACAATGTCAATAGAGTATGTTGATTCATCGGACTAATATTTTTGTGTGTGCCCACTCATAATATGTTTTTTTTCGGAAGTTCAATTAATCATTTTTTGTGTAATAGACGTGCACAAAATCGTCATTTTTAAAAACCAATAAAATTTAGAAACTCAGCTCAATAAATAAACCACAACTTAACAGGCTGTGTTTTTTGCTTTGACATTGAGAAAATAATCCAACTAAAATATTCTTTATACATATATATAATTAAAATATAATTTCAAACAACTGTGTGCAATATGGGTAGATTCACAGGATTATCAGGCTTAGTATTAAGAGATAAGCGACTTGTTTATAATTACTTGATTCTTTTTTAATACTCAAAAAAGTCTTCTGTTGAGCGTCTATAGGTCTCAGTTTATATTTTACAACAGTTAAATACAAGGGAGAACGTTTATTTATTTAACCATACATACTCTAATAATAATTGGTATTTGCGTTGTTTAGAACATCGGTTCGTGAATTTTATTTTAAACCTTTTAAACCAACAAATGTAAAAAAAAGACAGTTTATAGAAACGCTGTAAATATATAAATCAACATACATATTAAGACTAGCTGAATTATCGTTAAAATAAACACAACTTCTAGATTATTGTGTACTAATTTTTATTTTTTCAGATAATCAATCGACTCCCAATCACGCATAACAATTAATACATACTTGCGGCATAAAAAAGTATTGATTGCAAAAAAAGTTTTACTGTAAACATATTCATGTCTTTGTATTCCACACTCTGTATTTGACCAGTCCGGTCTTTTTATATTCTTGTGACTTTCATACAACCATCTGATGTTCATAATATAATTATCTTCCAAAAAAAATATTGTAGAAAGTTCACATAAAATACAGTAACGCTAAGGCAAGATATTTTTCATTGAAAAATATAAGGCGACGGTTTTAATTGTTTTTTTATGTTAAAGTATAAATATGAAAATAAAAAACATTTAAAACAAAATGTTGATTTTTGAACAGAATTGTGTCGTTTCTGCAATAATATTATTATAAACACTTTTTTATAAAATATAATCATTATACGACTGACAATTTACTTATACAGTACAGGGCTAGAATTTTGTAAAAAGCGACACATTAAATAAAACACAATTTATTTTTAAACAACAAATTTCTTAACTTTATTTATAATATATTCATTTTGGCAAACACTCCCATAGCTGCCATTTCCTGAATCAACACTTTGAAAGCATAAGGCACTTCTATTGTCCTATAATTCACTCCTAAGCACATACCACATAATTGTCCTTTTGAAACAAACACTCCACAAGAAACACAGACACGCACTCTATAGAAATCACTGGATATCAACAGCCTCTCTCTCAATACCTGTGAAACACCATACGATACCAGACAGTCCCTTTCCATCTCACCAAACCTTAATCCTCCATCCCTACTTCTCCCCTCAGTCGGCTGCCTAGTAAGTGCTGTTCGTTTTCCACGAGACCTGGCATGCATTTTATCGGCTACCATGTGTTTGAGACGCTGATAATAGATTGGCCCATAGAAGACGTAACTATTCAACAGAGCACCGGTTTGTGGATCAATAAATATATCTTTTCCTGAGAAAGCGAAACCGTGTGCTTCCAAGCCAGCGTGTATTTCACTATATGTATTTGTACCAATGGCGTCGTTATTTACTCGTGATTCACTCACTCCGGTTTTATCATCAGAAATTTGAGAATCAAATGTTCCTGCTACATCTTCTTTAGATGTCCAATCTGGCGAATAGGATGCTGTTTTCGAAAAAACACTTCCGTCCGAAAATCTTCCCTCCAATACTCCAACCTTCCCCCACACGCACTCTAATATTTTACCAACTGTCATCCGACTTGGAAACCCATGTGGGTTCATAATTAAATCTGGAGAACCGGCACTCGAAAAAGGCATATCTTGTTCATCCACTATTTTACCAACAACTCCCTTCTGGCCATGTCTAGAACTTAATTTATCTCCAATCTCCAAATTTCTAGTCTGTCTAAATTTGGACTTAATTAATAGCTTGTCAGTAGATGAGTTGGTTAATACTACACTGTCAACATAACCTGGGTCTTGTAAATCAAATGTACACCCTGTGAACTTTAATTGGTTTTCTCTCTTTATTTTTTCCAAGGTCTCTTTATTTAGTTGTGTTTTGGTTACTGTCGGATCTATAAACGTGTGTTTGTTTATTAAACGTTGTCTTGGGTTTATAATACTTGATGGCGCTAATATTCCGTCATCAGGTTCAGTTTTCTTGTTGTCTTTTGCGTTTTTATTATGGGTGTGTAAATCAATAAGTATATCACAGTTCTTATCCAATTCGACACTTTCCGACCTGAAACATTCAACTCTCCACATTCCTCTATCAATACTGGCCTTATTCACTATAATAGCATCTTCAATATCATATCCACTGAAAGCTAAAACAGCCACCATTGCATTACACCCACTCGGCATACTTTGTATTTTATTGCTTACCATAGGAGCCTGAACATAAGTTAATATATTATGTATATCATATCTGTATTTTTTATTATAGAAAGGCAAGGATATAGCCTGTTTTCCCATCGCACACTGATAAGTATTTCTAGGAGACTGATTGTGATCTGGAAAAGGAATTAACGACGCGGTATAACCAAGTATAGACGCTGGGTCTAATTCTAAATGTGTGTGCTTAGAAGTAATGTCCTTTTCATATAATGCTACTAGAAGATTCAAAGACTCGTTGGGGTCTACATATTCAATCAAACCCAGCTTGACTAAGTCACTGAACGTGAATGATCTCAAGAGATGTTTTATTTTTTCTATTATGCCCTTATTATTGTCAACGTTTTTGAAAACAGCGGTATTGTCTAAAACAGTGTTACGTTTCCGAAATGTGTCCAATGATATCAACGGCCGACAAATACGGCCACCATCACAACTAACACTCAAGGTTTTTCCGTTAATAGAAACAGACACATACTTATCTATTAAATTAAGTCTTCGATCCTTTCGAATAGACTCTGCCAAACCGCAAACATCATACGACACGCCAACTATCGAGCCATTTAACATTACTAAACACATGTCTTCACTGTATTTCATATTTAATAACTCAATCATTCCCTTTTTTATTAAATATTGTTCTTCTAAATTATAATCAGTTGAAACCTCTGCCAAAAGACTTAAATTCTTTACCAGACCACAGGATTCTCCTTCGGGGGTGTCTATTGGACATAAAAACCCCCAGCTTGAAACATGTAACGCACGCGGCCCCGCTATTTTCCTGGTCTTTTCAAACTGGCTTGTCACTCTTCCTATAATCCCTACAGATGCCATGTATGATTGCCTAGAAACAGTTTCTGTTATTCCTGCTCTATTCATTTTAAATCTTTTTAAATTCCAGGAACCATTTTGAATGGCCCTCTCAAATGTATTTAAAAAAGTATGGCTCTGTAACTGAAATATATTTAATGGATCAAATAAAGTACTTTTTGTCCTTGAAAGCAGCCTGTCAATTTGTTTTTTAATATTAAAATTGTGATTTTTTAAAGTATCTTCAAATAATAATTCTAAGAGGGAACCCGATAATTCATACCTTTTATTTCCTAGAAAGTCGTTGTCATTATTTGAATCATCTTTTTTTAGTATAGACCCTTCATCTTCGAACAACTTTTGACACATAAAGCTTAAATAGAAACCCCTTCTATAAAAGTTCAGATTATCAATTAAGACATTCGGCAATACATTTCCTGACAGGGCGTTAAACACATCTTCTCTAACATACTTCAATAAATATTTTAATGCATCATTTGTGTTTTTTATGCCACTTTTATACATTTCAACGATTGAAAAACTTAGTTGTTTACAAATATTTTCACTTTCTTTTAGTGGAAATTCCATCGCTGTTAAAATTATAGGAAGCAGAATTTTATCTGAGAAACTGGCGTTTTTTAAATAAACCATTTTTTTATTTAAAATCAAACTCGTTTTTGATTTTCTATTTAAAGTACTTGAAGTTACAGAAACTGTATTTTCATCCTCTTTAATTATTCTGTTTTTTGCCAGCTGTTCTTGAATTAAAATTGCTTTCTCATTACCTTTAATTATAAAATACCCTCCCATATCCTTTTCACACTCTTTTAATTCGTATGTACTCTTAATCCCATTTGAATCTCCTGGGATATGACAGATGCTTGATTTAAGCATAGTTGGTATTTTTCCAAGTAAAACATTCTTTTTTTTAACAATTTTTCCATATGCTTTATATTCGATATCTACAAATATAGGGGAAGCATATGTTAAATTCCTTATTCGACATTCCGTAGGATACAGATTTGATATTTTCATTGAAATATTTTGTATTGGTTTTATAACTTTTACATTTGAATATTTTAAATAAAATTCTTGATCCATCTCTGATAAGAGAGTGTTGTTCTCATTAAGAATCAAAGGAATGGTCTTTTCGATGAACGAGTTAAACGAAGTTAATTGTTGTCTCGTAAATGAGTTTTCTTCAAAGAACGATTGAATTATTGAGAGCTCCGTTTGGTTTTTTTCTGGAGAGAATGTTCCGGCTTTTTTTTCTAACATGAGCCGATTTTTATATTATATTGTAAAATATAATTTTCGTGTTTTAATTAATAAGCGTAGTCTTTTATTGTTTTTTGTTTAATAGGTAATTTATGTTTTTATTTGATTAATTTTGAAAGACGGAGACATATTTTCGAGATTGACTATGAATAGCCGGAAGCTTAAAACATATTTGCTGTTTAAAGAGAAGTAAAGTATGTATTATAATCAAAAAGTTTGTAAAAAATTGTTTAATTTTGAGTTTATAACACAAACGTGGCTGTTTTTGTTATTTTTTCGCAGACTTACTGCAGCTTATCACTATGTTTCTAAGGTGTAGCGGTATATATTAAACCTTATACGGATAGGAAAGCGTATATTCTTAGTAAATCTGTGAAAAACAATTTTCGCGAGATCTCACGTTTATTAAAAACAAAACATTATACTATACTATAGAGATATATAGACACGAATATATGTTAACTAAATGCGCCGGGGCTTAGTATTAAGGTTACGCACAGAAAAAAAACTTTCTTTGGTTGTAAAACCTAGGAAAACTTAAAGCTATTTAATACTGTAAGACTTTCAACTGTATAATAAATATGAACTAAATTAATTCTTGTTTTTTATTAGATTTTCATAACGTGGCCCTTTCTGTTCAAATTGCTAATTTTAATAAAAAAAAGCTCTATATAAAATACAATTTTTTTTGTAAATATTATATTTTTTTTTTCAAAGTTCCGTCGATTACATAATTGCATTTCTTTTGTGAACGCATCTATATAATTATGTTAACAATACACATGAAAGTCTTCCAGTATTAAATAGGTTTAAAGAATTTTCTAAAAATTACAACTAAAAACCGTTTTTTTTAGACGTAACTTTGATATCAAGTCTAGCATATTTGAAACAAGCCTAATCGTGTAATCACTATAGTATAATGTTTTATTTTTAATAAATGTGAGATCTATCTAAAAACCTAGATAAATTTGCTAAGAATAGATGTTTTCATATCAATGTAAGATTTACTAAGTAGAGCTATTCATTAATAACCGAAGATCGAAAGGAAAAAAAAAGACGGAAGAAACAATAACACTCGCTCGTGTTTATAAATTTCAAAGTAAGTAGATTAATACTGTAACGGAAATAATCAAACAAATGAACATAAACAATCTAAAACCAAAAACTGAAATATAAAAGATCATTTAACTTTTTTATTGAACACCGTAGTAAAAATAAAATCATAGAGATAGTTTAAAAAGTTAGTTTAGATCTCCACCAATAAAAAACGAAAGTAGTATTTTTTGCTACACTCTCTCTAATACAGCGTAGACTCAGGTGTAATTTTTAGGCTGTTCGAAACTAGAAACACATGTGATTAGAATTAAAATGTTTTAAAATAATAGATAAAAAAACACTTTCAGTGTAATTAAACACTTTACTAAGACGATAATTTAATATCTTATTCCCCAGGAACTATCGGTGTCTCAGCGACACACCTCTTCATATATTCACATAGCTTGACTCGATAAGACTCATTAGAAATTAATGATTCGGGAGTGTCAATATCTGTATCTGTTAGTGCTCTTAGTATTGTTCTGAAAATCAAGGGTTTAGTTTCTGTCATCCCTTGAAAGATAATAGAAGAAAACCTTCCGCACGTTTTGTTAAATTTTATATCCATTAAAACAGCATCTTCAGGTGTAAACATACAAGAATGTGTCGTAAGATGAAACCCAACATTACCAAAACTAGACATTTCCTGTTGTTTAAACAGCTCATTGTTTTTTATAATTACTGTTTCAGGGTCTTCACAGTTCATATTTTCAATACTTCCGGTATAAAATTTTTCGTTACTTTCTCTTAAATCTAAAGTTATTCGGACATTTGAGGGTTGAAGATATGAATTTAATTCATCGAATATATCTAAATAATAGTCAAGTATATGTTGGTGCTTTTGAGTTTCGGATGCTAATAAACCATCTGACAGATTGTCGATGTAATTGACAACATTTCTGTCATTGTGGACAACTAAGGTTATAACATGTTCTATATTTGAATTACCAGAACATGGATGAGAAGAACTTCCAGAGTGAACTGCAGTGTTGGAGAGGGCTGTTTTTGTTAATTTAATTAATGTGTAAAAAGCGAAAAGAAACATGTTTTTTCTCTTTGTTTTTAACGATACTTATATCGATATTTGATAAATCTGTTTGATATATGATCTGATTAGTTTGATTTTATCGATTAAATAGTTATATTTATAAAGCTGTTTCGAAAGGGTTAACATTATTAAAAGCGAAAAATATAAGTATTGCGCAAACGTATCTTTGATTTTCTTAAGACAAAATATTTAGAAAAAAAATGAGACATTTTTATCGTCTATTGTAAAACTGCACATCTGTTTTTAACCCATAGTTGGCTCTGTCTTCTTTTAACTTGCATTAATATACTATAGAATTTTCTAAAGATATGAAGAGATAAGGTTAGTTCGTGTTATACGAACATGTTCTAATTTATTTTTAAATTTTTTTCATTCAACGTTGTTTTTACGTAGAGTCTGTCGATTTAAAAAACCAGACAGTTTTTTAAAATTTTTATTGTTTTGTTCCGATCACGCTTTGGATTAATGTCGGTTGCAATAGTTGTTTTATTTTTAAAAAACGTCTTAAAGTTATTCGCACCAAAGAAGCAAAGTTTTATGTTTTAATCGATGTTTTGTATTTTTTTCTAGTTTTAGTTCCGATGAAATATTGACTTAGTTGCTGTTTTTTAAGATTAAATTATTTATCTTTTGCCAAATAACCTTGCTTCGATATTAAAACACACTATATATCGATGCTTCGGGTTTCTAAAATAAAAAAGTAGAGAACGTTTAATCACATATGAACGCTAAGTCGTGATTTTATTATTTATTTTAAACTACTATGTGTGTCTATCTGTAAAATATTTCCAGAATTTAATTCACTTCAGGTGTAAACCTTGTGAATAGAAGAACTTTCGAACATTTTTTACTTTATAAGATAGAATATAAGAAAAATACGACGTTTGATCGATCGACTTGTTTTTTTATATAAGACTAGACTGTATATTATATCGTGTTTTATATTTAACTCCTGATAAAAAACGTTTTACATTCCCTATCAATTAAAGTATGTAAATAAGATGCTATTTAAAAAACATATTGCTCTGAAATAATCGTTTTTTTTTGTTTTTAAACATCTTTTCATATTTGATAAGATCTTGACCACCATATAGTGACCATATCGCGCGAATTTATATTTTTAAAATTTAAAAATGAAAAAGTCAGCTGTTTCTGATAGATATTAATTCTACTCATTAAGTATATACAAGGTGTTTTGAGAAGTTATTTGTTTGTGATAACAAATTTTTTGTTTTTTATATCGTTTAATATAAAAAATAATCTTACTTATTGACGAAAGTGAAAATAAAAATTTACTAATCTTGTTTATAATTTCTATAATGTCATATAAACTATTATACACGTTTATATATTAAACATATGCACTTTTAAGCAGAGCTTTGACGTATTTTTCGACTTGTCGAGCTTGACTTATATTACTTAACGTGATGATAGAAAGTCAAACTTATGTTTTGATTATGCACCGTTCTGATTATTAGGGATTATATATACATATACAATAATCTAGTTTAATAAAACGTCTTTGGTATCGTTTTTTTTACATTATTTGTACCCAAACGAATATGTTTGTATATCCATGTATGTCCTATATATAAAAAAGCGAACATGCGGCGCCCGAATCTGATAAATTAAAAAAGACTCTTTTTTAAAAATGCTGTTTTAAAAACAACTATTTTATTTTTGAAAGTATTTTTTATGGCCTTATAAATAGTGGTTTATTTCAGGGTCTTGTTGGTGATTAACTTATACCGAGATTATGTTTAATTTAGACTTATAAAAAAATTTTTATCAATTAATATTGACATATGTGGCAGAATTCTATTGTTCTGCAAGCGAAACTTACTTATATAAAATCTTTTTTATCTAAAAAGTTAAAAACAAGCGGTTTATAACCCTATCGTTATATTCTTAAAGTGCTGCTCTTTTTGTAATTTCCGATATACTAAAAAAGACATTTTTTTTATGATTTTTGACAAAAAAAAAGATCACTGTTTTTTTTTTCTTGAAAATATTACTAAATTTTTCTATGAAAATGCGTCGCTTTGAAAATAAAAATTGTGTAAATTAAACAATTAAGATTAACTCTTAATTAGAAACGAAATCTCGTTTTTTTTGTTTTAGAAGAAAAATGAAATTTTAGAGAAAATATTTTTTGATCAAAAAAGATTATGCCTTTTTTAGGCTGATTGTAATTTAATGCCCTTGAACATTTAATTATCGACATTGTGTTTAACTGTGTACATAAAGTACTCCCCCAACGCCCAGCACTTTCTAAATACGCATTATCTCAATCCAACTATATAATATGCATATCTTTCATATTTAATAGAGCTATGATAATTATCAATTGAGATTGCTTTAATATTCTTTATTTATTGGATACTGTTAACTAAAGAGGTTAAGTGATAATTATCTATAAATAACATAAGATAGCCTCACAGAAATGGAAACAAAATTCAATAATCCTAATACAGAGGCATCAATATAAGTTGCCAAAAAACAGTTAAAATCAACACACACAGACTCAAAAGACAATATAAAGTCGCTATAACAGCGATATCATTCATTAAACAACCACAAAACACTCGAAAATGTCAAAAGAGACGATTTTTTATGTTTTTAATTTTTGCTAAAAAATAGAAAAAGTTCCAAAAAAACTAATTTCCAGCTCATAGCATTTTTGGCAAAACAAAAAAACACATTTAATTAATTAAAAGGTGATATTAATCTTTTGATCTAAATAACTCCTTTTTGCTGCCAGTTTTCTAAAAAACAATCTTCCTATAATTAAAAACACTCCTTTTGTCGTAAACAAAAAAACTCCCTTTTTACTGCTATATTTTTTTTTATCAGGAGATTTATAAATTAAACCAGAACTCAAATAGGCATGTGTGAAAGTTTAAAAGGTTATATTAAAACTTTAGAAGACGCTTATTTAATAATACACGCCGCACGATTACGATTAATAAAGACCATAGACAAACGTTTATCAGATGAAGAGAAAAGAAATATTGATTCGGGTAAAATATATGTTTTTTTTGAAACTCCCAACGGTATAAAAAGATGGACAGATGGTATGTTTTGGTCTCCAAGTAGAGTAAAAGGACCATTTCTTGATTATGAAATCATTGATAATCCAGCTTTGAAAAAAATATATACAACAAGTTATGGAACTGCTTCCAGTCATGAATATCGAGCTGCAACTAAGCCTTTGGTATTGAGGAAGAGGACCTTATCATTGAAATATAGTGGAGTACATTACCATATTATCGCTTATTTCAGAGAGGGAATATCTTATGGTTCTGTTTCGAGATACACATTTTTTCAAAAACTATCAAAAAGTTTAATAGAAAACAAGGATTTATTAAGCGATGAATTTGTTGAAAAGTTTTTTAAGATTGATGATAAGACGTTGGAAAAATATAATTTAGTTAGGGCTACAAAGGAAACGATGAAAGTTGATCTGGATTACGAAAGTCTTGAAAAAATAGCTGTGGATGTATTAATGGACTTGGTTAAAAAGAGGAACAAACAGGAAGCAGTGTTGAAAAGCATGTTTCTTAAGGACAAACTCATGTCTGATAAAGGCACTTTAACTCCCGTGAGCAGTAAGGCTCTACGTGAGGAAAAAAAATTTTATTCTAACCAAGAGAGTAATAGTAAGTATCTGCATGAAAATAATAAGAAAATAGGCGAGATAGATAAGTATATATCAAACAAAACCGAGCAATCATCTGAAAGTAAATATAATGATATTCCACATAAAAACAAAACTTCTCTTGATATAGAAGGTAAAAGTCGGTTCTTACATGAGAGAAGCAAGTTATTACAGCAAACGAGCAGCGCTATACCCGATAAAGAGAAGCACATGTATATTAAAGACCAAGTAGTAGCTGATGAAAACATAAATTCGTCGAAGAGGGACAGGGTTAAAACCAGCACAAATATGTCTTCAGCAGAAAATGAAAGTAAAACTAAGTTTATATCTGGAAAGGATAGCATTTTTGTATCAGACAGGGAGAGCCCGGGTAAATTAATACACGAAAAAAGGCAGCCTATACAAGAGATAGAAAGATCTGTGCCCATTATAAAGAATATTATATCTGAGAGTGAGAGTAAGAGTAAGTTTCTACAAGATAAGATTAAACCGGGCGCTGGAGTTATTGGAAAACATCCTCTGGACAGAGACACGGTTTCTGAAAAATCGAGTAAGAGCAATTTCTTTCGTGAAAAAAACAAAGTTGTAACTGAAACAGAAAGTAGGAGTAAATTTCTGTCTGAAAGAGCCAAGTTTCTGCCTTCATATGAAGACCATAATAAGTTAATGCCGGTGATAGACGAGTTCATTCCAGAGAAAGAAGACAGGAAGAGTTTTAAACCCGACAAACAATCAAATAAAATTCGGAAAGGAGGAAAGACCAAGTTTTCACTTAAAAAGAACAAATTGTTGCCCGATAAAAGAAAGAGGAGTGGTGTTTCAAGTACTAAAGAAGATAAATAGAGTAATAAATGAAAGTGAGGCCGTAACAGAGAGAATTATAAAATAAATTTTTTAATAATCTCTATATATTTTTTTTAATAATCTCTATACATTTTTTTAATAATAATGATAAGTTCTCGATAAAAGCCCGTCAAAAATACTTTCATTCCACATCTTTGAAAAAAAGCAAGTAATTTTTCACATCGATAAATTAAATTCCCAAATAACAAAATTAAATACGAATAACAACTGTTTAATTATCAGTAATAATAAAATATAAAAACACAAGTTATCAATATAGATTAAAAATAAAAGCAAAAAAACCAAAATATTAATTAAGAAAAATAATATATGAATCCGATCGTTTTTGGATGATTTAATTGAATGGAAAAGTTCAAAGAAAATACATAAATTAATATATACTTCTTTTAATTTAAAGAGCAGTAAAAAAAAAGAGAACTTTTTTTTTTAATATAAAATTTTTTAGATATACAAAAACACATAAAACTTTTGGTCTATGAACCACTTACACTTCATTTGCAAAATCTGTAAAACACATCCTGGAATTCGTTCACGAGAAATTTACACCTGCGATTCTTGTTTCTCAAAAACATTCATTAAAAAATTTAGCTCAATAATAAAGGAAGCCTACGAGACTGATAATTTAGTTATATTTGATGGCACAATTAATTGTGTAGTTCTCTTTTTTATGTTGAAAACCAAAATAAATCCTTTTTTCTTCAATAAATTCGTATTTATTAGTAATGAGGATTTTTCATATGAAAATATTAATAGAGAAAATTATATGTATGCGGATATACCTAAAAACAAATTAAATTGGCTTAAGAAATATAATTGTAGTCATTTAATTAAACCCGACTCAATAAATGTTAGAGTTCAAAATATATTTAAATCCATTTGTCATTTAGATTTGATTTCGGTTACAAAAGATTTTAAGCCGTTTGCGGATTTATTAGACGATGAAATTAAGAGGTTTTTTGATATAAACAAGGCAAGTATTTATAATCCGGTGAGCGCTGAAGTTCCAGTTTTTTTGGGGTTTAATGAGATTAATCATAAGTTTTGTAACGAGTTGACAAATTGGAATCCATCTTCGCTTTTTAATATATCAAAAGTTTATAAAAAGATCGAGGAAAAAAAGGAAGGTAAAAAATAAAATATTTATAGAGGTTTCTTTTTTAATTTTTATAAGTCTTTTCGATTTTTCTTGTCTTTTGTGATAGTCTAATAGTTTCCAACGAGATTTAAATTTGAACACTGTCTAACCGGAACACAATAGATAATGTGCGATATTTTACTAAAAAGCGCAATCTGTAGTGACTTAACACAATAGGGATTGTTTTTTTCAAAAGCCATAATACCTGATAAAAAAAGGGTGATGACAAAAATAGATGTAAAATCAAAAATTGAATTGATTCTTGATAAAAATAAACACTTAAGAACAAGTTTAAAAACTTTATATGAACGAATTGTTAGTGTCAAGATTCTTATTAGAACCTTTTGATTGTATAAACGACTTAACCTCAGCCGAGTTCGAAACTTTCAGGGTGAAATACTTTCAAAAACACAAGAAATATTTGTCAGATATTGGTTTTATAAAAAGACTAGTTTTGATTTCTGGAAACGAGCTCTGTAAATATATGTATGGTATTAAAGGTCTTTACAATGGCATGATCAGGTTTACACATACAAGAGTCAGATTAGGTACGAAACACATTATGATTCCAATAGAAATCGATATAATGATGGAACTAATTTTTTCTAAAGACTTAAACAAAAGAGGTTTGTTTCGTAGAAGCGGAGCTGTAAATAAAATAACTGACGCCGAAACAATTCTATTTGAAAATATTTATTCAGAAACGGCTAGAGATAATATAATTAGAAAACTAAGATCATTCGATATAATAACCTTAACAATTGTTTTCAAAAAGTTATTTGATCAATACAACTTAATGTTTCCTGTATTTTTTTTACCTCAGATTGTTGAAATTGTAAAAGCGACTAGTATGTCTGAGAAACTTATTAGAACAAAATTAATTATATTAAGTCTTCCACCTTCAAATAGATATTTATTGGATTCTGTTTGTCAGTTTTTTTCTTTGATACATTTTATTAGTACAGATAAAGGTACAGATTACAGAGAAAATATGAATATTAGAGGGTTTGCTGTTGTTATGGCACCTAAACTGTTTGTTAAAACTAGTCAAGATATTACTATGGACTTGCTTAATGATGCTATTACGTTTTTAGATTTCGTTTTTTGTAATTCAAAAAAAATATTTGAGATTGATAAAGATATTTTATAAATAAACTATTATTTTCATTGATCAGTGTGTGTGCTCTTTTTTATTGCCAGAATCAACTTTGTTTAATGTTTATTTTTATAGTAAAGATCGTTTATTTTCAAAAAAAAGTTTTTGATCTTTGGTTCAATTTTTTTTTAAAAACAAAAAACTTTTACATCACCAAATATTTAATATTTTTGACAAATAAATCTTTCATTAGTAGATATATCGTTACTAATAAACATTCTTAAGCATTAATCTGTGTTATAAAATGCCGGTTATTTGTGTAATCTTGTTTTTTTTCAAATTACTGTATAATTGTTGGACTTTTGGTGTGAATTCGAGATATAAAAAAATTAAGCTTTTTCTCTATTTATACACGAAACTTCACTATTATAATGTAAACAATACTCGGGGCATTAGTTATAACAAACAATATATCAACAACTCGCAATAAAATAATAAATCAGCCTGAATCTATCTTTAACGAAGGAAAAATCAATATTTCGTTAAAACATGTTTCACTTAAGTTGCATTTACATAAAAACTGTGGTTTATTTAAGATACGAAATTGTAAATAATTAATGTTTTATATGTAAAAAAAACCTGAATTTTTTTACTTTTAATTTACTTTATAGTCACTAAAAAATCAGTTTTTTCGTAAATGAAGATACATTCGTATAATAAAATATAAAGCTTCTATCATATTTAAACATAACCTTAATCATGTCTTTTAAATACACAATTGGTTGATTATGAGTCTTTGACTTATACTTTACGGAAAATAGTTTTGTTTTATTTAACAATATATTTTATCAAACATTATATGCTCTATAAAAAAAATATCAACTTATCTATAATTCTAAGATAAATACTCTTATCTTCTTAGGTTTATGTGCTCAGACTGTGTTTGACAACAGCGACGACTTCACACTCGTTGATCTAGTCGCTTCTGGGTCTTGAGTTACATTATTTGAAAAGCTTTTTTTATAATTATCTAGGACTGGGGTTTAAAACCCTCAATATTTTACATTTCAATAAATATATGAGAAAAGACAACAACACTAGATATTTTATCGTTTTTAAACTATTTTTATAATATCAAGTATAAAAATAAGAAATAAAGCAACTCTTTCTTATATAATGGTTCTGATTTCTTTTTTACTTAAGATTCAATAAGATATCTCTAAACCACGTGAAATATTAAGCTACAAAAAAATTCATAAACTACTCTGAGAACAAACAGTTTTTTTGATTTCATCTCTTAGATTAATATTCTATATTGTTATATATCATTTACAGTTCAAATTCGTCATTTTTCAGTTCAAATTCGTCATTTTACATTTCAAATTCGCCATTTTTCAGTTCAAATTCGTCGTTTTACAATTCAAATCCGTCACAAACATTATTTAATAAAAAAGTTTTTTAATAAAAGAATCAACTACTATATTTTTTAACTAGGCAGATCTTTTGACTAACATATGGGTGTTTAACTGTTGAAAAGCTCTTTTAAAGTTTGCCATGAACACTAATCCAAGCAATAAACAAAATTTCAATAAAAATACCAACAGTCAAACACATAGAAAAGAATACCAAAAAACAGATAAACATAAAAGTGCAGATATAATAAGAAAGGTTTTCAAAAACGGGCTTACAGCAAAACACGTGACAGGCGTTCTTAATATTAAGCACAGCACTGTTAGAACTATTTTGTCAGTGTTTAAAAATGAAAACAAGTAAATAAAAACAAACAGCGAGAAGCTAGAAAAATAAAAGCAACAGAAGAAATCGAAAACCGAATTGAGAATATAATTTCCGCAAATCTGAAAGCTACGCTAAAGCAAATATATTCCCGAATTGAAATGGAAACAAACACCAAGCTCCTTATATCAACAATTGCGAAAGTTTTGAAGAAGTTACAAATAACCTTGAAAAAGTTACATAGAGAGCTTAAAATAGTAAATAATTCAAAAAAAAAATAGTAACTAGAAGACAGTATTCACTTTGGTATAACGACTATTGTGTTGGTGTTTATAGAAGTATATTATTTATTGACAAATCTTCGTTTAATTTACACACTAGTAGAACACAGGCGAGCTCACATGTTGAAACACGAGCCAGTGTGCTGATTTCTACTGTTCGAAAGAAATCTGTAACTCTTATATCCCGTATATCAGAAGATGAGAGTGTTTTTTCAAAGGTAGTATCGAATTCTACATTAACGTGGAGGTGTGCAGCGCGTTCTTTGGTGAGTTGTGCGCGCATATAAGAAGCAACTTAGACTTACAGAGCGTGTGTTTAATTCTAGCTAATGCTAGAATTTACAGAAGAGATTCGATTACGAGAATATGTGAAGAACATGGTTTTTTGTTTTCGTTTCTTTCTCCATACTCATATATGTTAAATCCAATTGAGAATTGTTTTTCGAAAATAAAAAGCACAGTGAGTAGGTTATTATCAACGAAAACTATGATGGGGGTGCCAGACCTATTACTTCACGCGACAGGGTGTATTACAGCAGAGGATTGTCGGGGGTGTTACAGATATATAAATAGGAATATTGTACGATGTGCAGCGGGTCAGTTTTATCCTCGATAAAAACAAGTAAATAATTTTTTATTAAATAATGTTTGTGACGAATTTGAATTGTAAAATGCCGAATTTGAACTGTAAAATGATGAAATTGAATTGTAAAATGACGAATTTTAATTGTAAAATGATGAAATTGAACTGTAAAATGATGAAATTAAACTATAAATGATATATATACTTGGTATATTTAAATCAGATATTTTTATTAATTATAAATTTTGATTAAAGATGTCTTTTTAGTTTTCTGAAGTTACGATATATGATATGATACTTTAAAAACATAAACAGTTTTTTTAAAAAACGGTTATTTTTTTAACTTGTCGTTTTGATGTTCACTATATTATGGTTAAATAACTAGTTGTAGGGTTTTTTACCTTTGAAAAATAAAAACTTTAGAATATTTTCTTATGTATGCGCTGAATTTTTCTTTCATTTTTTAGTTCTAACACAATAATTTATATGTGTTTTAGTTGTTATAACTTATCTCAGATGGTTGTTTAAAGGAAAATGAGAGAGTTCTATCTATTTTTATGTTTTTGGTTGGAAGTTTAAAAAGTTTTTTTACGTGTGTGAAAATATTGAAAATTATTAAAACCTTTTCTGTGTTTTATTTATAATTGATATATGAATAAAAAAATACTCTTTTCTCACTATCTATTAGATAGGAAAAGTATAAATTTATAAACATTAGCTGTGGCTGGTTTTTAATATATAAGATATTAATAGGAATTTTGAAAAAAAAAATTTTTTTTATTCAAAATATGAATCAGAAACACTGTAAAATCAATATATAGACTAGAAAACCTGGGAATTTCAAAATATGAACTAACGATCTTAATTTTTCAATATATAGACTAGAAAACCTGTGAATTTCAAAATATGAACTAACGATCTTAATTTTTCAATATATAGACTAGAAAACCCGTGAATTTCAAAATATGAATTAACGATCTTAATTTTTCAATATATGGACTAGAAAACCCCAAAATAAAATATAGGCAACGCTTTAATATTTTAAAAAAATATAAAACTTTTTTTGTGCCTTTTAAATAACGGAAACAACCAAGTTATAATTTTAAAAATACAAAAAATATTAAAACGTTGTCTATGTTTTGAATTTACATATTTTCTAATCGTGGTTCGAACAATAAAGAAAAAAATTGTTTCTTTTTTTTATGGCCCCTATACTATAACTTCTTTTATTTAACACTAGCATCTTAATAAACAAACATTATCAGACAGTAACAGATGATATACAAACTTATAAGTCGTCTGTTTCATTTAATAGATTTCTTTTTTAGTAAAATTAGATTTTACAAACGAGTTTGCTCAGCCTGCGTAAAAATATAAGTATATTTTTGAAACCTCTTATATAAAAGACAAGCTTGTTTGAAACAAAAAGATACTATCCAGATAAGGATTACATGTAATAGCATAAGTTAACAGCTTTGAAAAAATATAACTGAATATTAATTGTAATAAGCAAAATTTTTAAAAGTATAATGTTTAAAAAGTAGGTGTAACTATTACTTTTGAGAAACACATATAAATATTTTACTAAACTATCATATTTACTTGTGAGAGCAGCACTATGTATAACAAAAAAAAAGAGCTATATCTTAAAATTCCTATTGGAGACTAAGGGTTCAAATTGGTTTATGTGTTTTGCACAATAATCCAAAAAAAATAGTAAGTATGTCGTTCTGTAAATTGGACAGACACTAAAACTGATCACATTTATTTAATATACTTTACTTTCAAAAATGTAATCGAAATTTTAGTCTTTTTCTTCAGTTCAATTATTTAATATTTATCAAAGTCGTATATTAAATTTAAAATGTAATATTAAAAAAATAACAGAAAAATGATTAGAAGTTGAAAAATAAACGTCCGCTTTGTTGCTGAAAAATATATATTTTAAATATAACTCATTATAATTTACTGGTGTAGTTGTATGAATCATCTACTAGGGCAAGTTAATGAAAATTCTTTAAACCGAACATATTTGAATTATAAAAAACAACAAAATGTTTATATTACACAATTATAGACACTATAAATACCACATTTCATTGTTTATGGTTTTTATCTGATGTATTTATAGAAAACCTGGATATAATATTACAGATTTGTGTTTGCATTATATTTAGTGGCGTAATAGTTATTCCAAAAACTCAATTTTAAATACGTGTGTGAGTTTAACGACGTCACCTATATATTTAAAAAAGAAAAAATGCCCAAAAATATTATAAAACGAACTATTTGAATTATTAATACATAATAATATTTTTGTTTTTCAAAATTAAAAGACTCGTTTTTCGTCATCTATTAATTATTTTTATCATATGTTTTATTATCGTTGAGTTTTCTATTTTATAATCTTATAACTATAAAAAACTGTTATCATTTTGAAATTAGGAAATGAAGTAAAATGTACTTTGTGACTAAAAGATATATTTTATAAAAAAATTTTTTGTGGTTTGGTTTTAATTTTTCTTTTCACAGATATATTTTTTTTTAAAAAAGTTTTTAAGTTAAAAACAAATAGTCGATATAAAGAAGAGTATAGGTAATTATATGGCATATATTTTTGATGTGTAAGTTTTTTCTCATTTTTTGAAAAAACATATAATGTTATTTTTCGTTTTTTCTCATCGAAGAAAGCAAATATAAATATACAGCTGAATATAAAATTTTTTTGTGTGAGGGAGAAGTAGAAAGAGAAAAGTAATTATACTCTGAATAGATGAATTTCATAAGAAAAGAGGTTGTTCAATAAATTGAATATGTGGATATTATTTGAAAAAACACAAAATTTTCGACAGCTCAAGTATATTGCTTTTTAAAGCGATAAAATTTCGTTAATTATTGTCACACCCCACAGACACCCCCCACGCCAAAAACATCCCCCCACTATAATTTTATTATAGTATTTTTATTATAACTTTACTAATATTTATTTTTTCGTTTCGTTTCGTTTTGTTCGTTCGTTCGTTTTGTTCGTTTCGTTATTTGTAGATTATATATAGTAACATTATAGCCACGTAGCTGAGCTGTTATCTTATATAGTCGTAATCTATAGAAGCGCTGGTCGATACCGAATAGAGGCTCTTTTTTTTTATTTATTTAATATAGTTATTTCTTTAAAAAGGAGGGAGAGGGGTGTGTGTGTTTGGGGTGTAACAATTATTAAAGTATATAGTTTTTTTATGTAATTTTTACTTAATGCTGTTTATTATGTTACTAGCTGGAAATTTTTTTTTGTTTATTATTTGTTCTTTCTATCTTTTTGATTTAAATATTGTCGCAAACTTCACCATCTAATTTTTAATACTTAAAAACTATCTATTCACAATGGCGACACAGAAATATAAAATTTTTTTTTTCAACATTTATACGGCTTGCCACTTTATGGGTTATATTATTCTGACACAATGATAACTATAGAGTGCAATCTCTCTCCAAAGCCATATATAATCAGGATGATACAACAAAGCTTCCACTTCAAAACAAACGGTGTTTTATGTAAATTCTTTCACAAGGTTTGAGTAAAAAAAATATTTGATAAAGTGTTTTTGCAAAAAAATATAAAACTTTTTTCTTTTATTATCACACTAAGCTGTAAACAGTTGTTTTTTCATGTCGTTTTTATTACCATCACTACACACAAGACTTGAGTAGATGTAATATAAGATTTCCAATATGTAAAAAAATCATAGACAATGTTATTTTATAAAGAAAGGAGCTTATGTTTTCTTAGAAACAAACAAAACTGTTTTTTGAATTTAAACATAGACCTCTGTGATCAATTGATTAAAAAAATTAACAGTCTACAGCTTTCAAAAGAGCTTTATTTTTCGTATAAACAGTCGTTTTTTCTAGCAGAAAAATTTTTCAGTCATCGTTATCTTATATAGAAATCTATTATTTTAAAATCATATCTAAACTCAGATAGTTCTCCCAAATAAACAAGTTTATTCAACAGTTGATGATCTGTTTGTGATTTTCTGTTTCTTTAAAACATAAAAAACATATAAAAGAGATTTATGAAATGAAAGGGTTTATTTAGTTAAGTGTAACATAAAAATAAAGCGTTAAAGTTTTTTCTTTAATTACAACACAGTGCTAAAATAACATTTTTGGCGTTACAAAAAAAACTTTTTTAATTCGTGTTTTTATACTTTTATCAATTTTTATTATTAAAAAAACAAGATTTTTGTTTAATTATCATTTTGTGAAATAAATATTAATTTTTAGCTGAAATTATATGCTAATTGATAATTGAGTATTTATCAGTCTACTTTTATCAAATCTTTAAGCATTACATTTAGACATGTCTTTATTTATTAAGGTTCAACATTTTTTAAGTTTTATATTTTTTTAGAGACCGAGGATCGTTTGTAGAAAGTGAATATTTAGCAGAGATGAGCGTATAATTATATTAAAACCAATACAGTGTCAAACACAAAGATAATAAATTTAACATAAATAACTCTAATCTACAATTTTTTTAATAGTTATCATTAAATGTGATACTCAATAATATATATCATCTTAACATTATACGAAAAACAACTGAGATACACAGAAGATTAGCAGATGAGAAGTTGAAATTATAAAATTTTTTTTACAATTGAACTTATTTTTAAAAACACATAACAAAGATCATTTCAAAAATTTTAGCGAATTCATTTAAAATACATATGTCAAGTATTTATAAAACAATCACTGAATACGCCGTTTTATAATAAATATGCTAATTCTAGCGATCTTAAATATTAAAATATAAACCTGGGCTTTATTACATTGTGTCTACACCATAAAGTTTTATTCTACATTATATCCGACAAGAAAACTTTTCTGTCAAATAAATTGTATTATATAAATCGTTTTTTAAGGCAATTTTCGGTTTCTCTAATATCACTAATATTCTATAATCTGTGTGCTCGTAAAAAAGACTTCGCATATTAATTTTAGATCAAGGGAAAAAACGTTATGAATATATAATAAAATAGTTAAAAGAGATTTAATTTATTGAACCGATGGGTTTTACTTGTTCTGCGGAGTGTTTATTGACAAAAAAGGTGTCTAAAATTTGAAACTCTAAAGCTAATTCAACAAAAACATAATTTGTTGGTACAAAAAAACTTTTTAATAACATACGAAATATATCAAAAACGAACGAAGTGAGTTAAGAAAAGATTTAATAAAAATACTATGTTATTTTTAAAAGTCTTTGGACAATACAAAACGTAAAAGTGAGAAACGTTTAAGTATTTATATTTTTTTAAGTGGAATTTAAAACACTGATCCTTGTTTTAATTATATAAATTAAAAAAGGTCATTGTTAAAACAGACATAAGAATGTAACAGAAACTGAAATAAAAAAAGTGAACTACTATTTCAACATAATATGTGTTTTACGAATTGTCCGGCATCTCTTGTAATTTAATTGAGTTGTTAATTTGTGGCTTTGATTATTAAGAAATGTCTTTTTCAGGCTAGTTCGGTTATATAAACTTTTATCACATTTTTATTATTTTACCTGAACAGTCTTTTTTCCAATGTTAACTTTTTTAATATTAAACAACATATTATTTAAATTTGAATTAAAGTTTATAAAGAACATTTTTTAAAGTTTGATTTTTAAATTAAAGTTTTTTAATAAATTGTTTGTTTGTCGTTTTATTTATAGAGAAAAACTTTGGCTGCTTTTATTTTGGCCGTTCGTTTTAAATAAAATTTACATAAGGTTTTAGTTAAATAAAACCCCTGGCGAAATGAAAAGTATTTTATTTCGTAAATTTTGTATATATTTTGCAAAACCAAAGTTTATTTTATAGATAATCACAAAGAAAACATTATTTAGTAAATTCTATGCCGTTTTTTTCTCACGTCATTTTCTCTGTTCTTTATATAACTTAATTTTTGAAAAATATTTAAAAAAAATATAACTAAAGACTATTATTTTATTTGCTTTAAATGAATAAATAACACGTGTTTCTTGTTTATATTACACCGAAAGGCGTAAAAACACTGATTTCACAACTTTAGCTGCTTCTCGAAAAAAAACTTTTTTATTTTAATCGTTCATGACCTTTTTCAATGAAGTTTCTTTGAAAATATATAAATATATAGATACTTCTACTGTGACATAGACTCTTAACTGTGTAATGTAAAACGTAACTAAAAAATTTATAACGACTTACTTATCATAAACACATATTAAATTTTTTTTAATAGTTACTTATGGACATAATTAATTATTAAAGATATAATCAAAACGTAATTGTAAAACTGAATTATATACCTAAATGTATCAGATCTTTCTGAAAACTATCTTTTATATGTTAAAGGGAAATTAAGTTAAAAAACTCTTTTTTTTACATATCAAGATTAAATATACAAAATCGAACGGCTAAACAGTAAAATAAATTGCCAAGATGAGCTCCACATTTATTTATAACAGATAAAATAAAGTTGTTTTATTCGTTGTGTAACATTTCACTCCTTATAAAACAAAAAACTGATATATTCAACACCTTAGAACAATCCCCAACTCGAGGAAAAAAAAAGAATTATGAGACAGTTCAAAAAGCGATGCGTTTTGAAAAACGAAAAAAACCTGATATATTAAGCTTTGTTTTTAAAATCTATTATTTTATTACATAAAATCAGAAAGACGTAGGTTCAAGTAGTGCTTCAAAAATTAATATTGTTGTCCCGTCAGAAAACACCATTAGAAAAACAGTTGATTAAATTTATTTCAAACAAATAAATAAGATTAAAATACTAATAAAAACAAAGAACTTTTATTTAATGGCCGATAAAACTCAATCTAATCAAAAAAAAAAACATTGACAAAAAACCAAAAGTCTGGATCATAATCAACCTTAAACCTTTAATATAATGTAACAAACTAAAAAATAGTTGTATGTGTTATAAATTGCGTGTCTGTAAGTTGTTTTTTTGAAAAATTTTTTGTAAAAACAAATGTATTTAAACTATTGTAGGCTGTTCAAACACCATATATAACCCAGTGGTTAATCTTTGAAAATACTCTATTCTGAATTAAATAACTTTTTTTATATTCCCGTTGTTTTGAATATATTTGTGAAATAAAAAATAAAGTTTTTCTTAATGACGCCGATTTTTTAAAAGCATTCGTTAAGAAAGCAGTTATACACTAAAAACAAAGTAAGAAAAACTTTAATCGAAGATGTAATTAGAAAACTAGCATCTCCAGTGTTGAAAATATTGGGTACTCGGTTAGAAACTGAACTCTTTTAAGCATCAGTTTTGATATATAAAAAAATTTTTTTTGAGTTTGAAAATTAAGGATTGCTATCGTCCTAAGCTAAAATAGCGTTAGGCTCAAATTCAGTTAAATATAGTTTGTCAATTACAGATCTAAAATATAAAAGTTTAAAAAAATCATATAAACAACTATTGGTAAAGACTTTAATATATCTGATGTGATTGATATGCTACAGAAATTGAATTTTTGAAATGATCTGTGTGCATTAAAAATTTATGTGCAGAATAGAGACATAAAGGTCTAATGTCGAGACACATAAAAAATGTTTTTGAAAACAAACCTCGACCAACGTTTTCTTTTGTTTTTAAAAACACTAATAGCACATTTCTTATTGACAAAAGCTTTTTTTCTTTGCTACAAAAAGAGGTTTCACGTAAATTAAGTTTTTGAGTGAAAATGTAAAAAATACATATTATAATATAGAGCAATAATGAATTATAAACAGTCTTCAGTGTTTTACAAAACTAGTAAAGTTAATTATTAAGTATTCATTAAAAAACTTGTTTTAAAATTCATCGTCTTTTTTGTTTTTATCTAATAGTTGAAACAGCATTATAAACACTTGTTACAAACCTGAAGTAACATATATAATTACTTATTTGTGATTACCTAATAGTCTTATGTTGTAATACGTGTTGTGTACGTTCGATTCTGTAAAACGATTTTTTTATTTGATTTATATATTCATATATTCTCGCAGGCAGGTGGAAAAGGGAGGGAGAAGAAGAGCAGAAGGGGGGGGGGTAGGGCAGAAGGGGGGGGGGATAGGGGGGGAAACGGGGTCTTTTCTAGTATCCGACATACATTATAATCTTAATTAAACAACTTTCATTATATTTTAATTAAATAAAAAAAACAAGGTAAGAAAAATCAAAAATATCTGCTTTTTATCATGTTTTAATAAACAGATTATTTTAGTTTTGATCGTTATTGCAGCACTAAGCGCAAACAAGTCGAGTGTGGTTGAGAAATTGGTATTTTTTTAACTGAGATTATTTTTAACAATTGGGGTTGCTTGTAGGTTTTCGGTTAGTAACACGACATTAACATGTGGTTTCGTTGTTTAACGTGAAAAGAAAAATTATATGATGTTTTGTTTTTTTCTTGATAAATCTACTCTATTAGTATTATAATATGCGGGGAGTGAGAGGAAAAAGTGTGAGCTAATAAGTATCACAAGACGAACTATAACAGTAAATATACAAAAAATTATAAAAAACGGTTTGAATAATAAAAAACATGTGTTTGCAATTTACCAAATATTTTTTTTGTTTAATATTGAAACAAGTTTTTATTAGAGCTACTTCAAGTGACTAACACACGCTCTAGAAACAATCTCGAATTCTGGATCTATATAAATTTCAACAGTAATATATATACTAGTTATATTTTTAGATCATTAATATTCATTTGTACTTTATATTTATCAAAACTTCTTATATAATATCAGATATTTAAGTTATTACAACGTTTTTCATAAATAAAAGCTAGGTTTTTTATGAATAAAAAATAACTTTTACACGCGCAAATATTTTTTTCTAATTATAATTTATGCGAACATCAATCAATAAATACAATTAAATCAAAAGTGAATCGGTTTAGAAACTGACTGAAATACAAAATATGTTAAACCTGGCTGGTTATGTTTTGACTTCTCCACTATTTAATATAACCCAAATGCTTATCTAAAGAAAATTTAAAAAATATAAAACAGTTTGGTTAATGTTTTATAACTTGGTTGTAAGTAGTAATTGTTCTTCATGTTCAAACCGAATCAAAACAACAATTTTTCTTTGAAGTGAACAAGTTTTGAAAACTTTCTTAAATTATAAATGAAAGTATTGTAGACTGTAGCTTTAGACAGAAGTTGATAAACTGCCCCTAGGCTTTAACAACTTAACTATCAAGTCATTTGTTTCATTTTTTTGTATTTTTATCGGGCAGTGAGCTACTTTATGAGTTATTAATCATAACTTAAAACTATGATAAAAAACCTTTTAGTTGAATATTTTAGAGTTTTATATTAAAAAAGTATTAATCAAGAACAACGGCACTGTCCAAAAAATAAAAACAGTATTTAGCGTGATTAAACTCTATAATAATCGGTGTTATCTTGAAAAAATTTTAACTATTGTGCAACAAGCTTTAGAGATTTAAATAAGTTACTCTTCAGTAAAACGTCTAATGATCGCAATAAAATCTATATAAACTGATGAAAAACTCATTAATACAAAAAAAAAAGATTTTCTTTTACAGAATCTTATTTATAATTTTTATAAAAGATATACTTGATAGAGCTTGCACCAAACATTAAAAAGTATTGTAATCAAACTGACCACAGGGGGTGAGGAAGTGTATAATAAGCCATGCAACTGAGAATATTTGTTTAACATCGACAAAACATTCGAAAAAAACACTTATCAAATTCCCCATAAAAGAAATAGCGCGGCTATACTTGAGAAAACAACAGTGCTGTAGGGGTATATAAATTTTAAGTGACGTAAAATTGTTTTTCTTAGCTGAAACGGTGTTAAATATTCATGTTTTTTTCAAACATTACGATTATTCACTAGTGAGCGCTAGAGCTTTCATAGACGAACGTGCCAATAAAAATCTTAATATATCTTCGCTTTGTGTTATAAGTTCAAGTGGGATCGTCGTCAAATATAAAAAATAAAAGACGTTTACCGAAGATTTTTTATTAATTTTTATTGACGAATATACGATACTTTTTTTTTATCCATCTCACACTAAAAGATATTAATCAAGAACAACTGCGAGTTTCATCACAGATAGGTTCTAAAAGCTCTGCTAGTTCGTTATAGAATAACATGCATGTTTCTACTATAATACCTTCCCACATCTAAACTCAATTGAAAAATCTTTTTAACAACCGAAGTCAGCTTGTTTTGATATCCACTTAAGACATTAAACAGAGGCAGTATAATTATTACGTTGCACAATTTTCTTGCTCAAAAATCTATAACTTTTAATGAAAAAAACATATATATATGAAAACTTAGATTGAACAAGATATAGGTAATCAGTTATTTAGGTAAAATATTTTTTGACGGCCTTTTTTTGTTATTACTTTTAGAACTTTTCTTATATTAAAATTACTTCAAAAAAGTTGTTTTTATTTGTATTATCTTATATTTTACAATAAAATATATTCTATATTTATTTCATATTGCCACGTATATGAGTCAATATTAGTGAATCAACCATAAATCTTTGTAAAACCTCACTGTAGTTCTGAACAGAACATTTAATATTTTTGAAACAAATCTTTGACATAAGAGCAAATATATTTTAGGTTTTAAAAAAAATGACCTTTATTTAAGATATAAAAAATTTACATTTACAAGAAACGCTGTGTTAAAAAGAAAAAAAGTTTTCACAGATATAAAGAATATTAAACTTTCTGAAGAACTAAATTTGCAACTAACTTTTTACTAAAAACAAACACATTTTCAGAAATCACAAAAAACAACTTGTTCCTAAAATATATAATATGTAAACCAAGAATACAGAATATTATATCAAACACTCGTTATGATCTTTCTAATGTAATTTTATATCGACTTTAAAACATACTATGTATTATAAAAAATTAGGTGTTTAATGTTTTTATCGTGCGTTAAAACAAAGCCGAATTCAAACCTGAAACAAAATATTATTATACGCGTCTATTAAATAAAATTTCTTTCTTTAACGTCTTTCATTTTTCAAATTTTACCTATATTTATTCTTTATAAAACAGAAACGTCTGAAGTTTGTTTTAAAACTAAAATCTATATGTTTCAAAATACGACCTAACACATTTAATAATGACGTAAAAACATTCATATATAATTTATATTATATAAAACTGCTTAAGTCAGCTATTGTTGTAAAAATTTTAATTTTTTTTCAACTTATAAGTATAATTAAAAGAAATATGATTATGAAATTGATTTTAAACGGTTCATAAAACAAAAAACATATGCTTGTTTAAAAGCCATATAACATAGTATTACAGGTTTATATAATAATATAAAATAGTCTATTCATGAAATATAAAAAAATTGTTTATGTGTTTTAAAACAACCTGAGGGGCTAGCAGTGTCCCTAAATTAAGTTAGTATTTTATTACATAAAACGTAAAATACCGCGACAAATAATCTACACAAAAACTGCAAATTCTTTATATAGAAAAGTTTTTGTTTGTTTTTTTTTCATGTTTTTGATTAATTTGTTTTGTTTTTTTGAATCAGTTGCTGTATGTTTTTAACTAAATATTCGATATTAAAGCTATTTAACGATGTCGCATATACTGTCACGCTCTTAAGTATATAAATGTATCCTTTGTTTATAATGCTTTACTAAGGTTTTTATATGTTTTAGCGCGTTTTTTTTAACGAATATAGTAGATTTT